>CAUYRT010042596.1:0-27521 GCA_963574885.1 Lepilemur ruficaudatus
AGCCACTTTCATGTTAGGACCATCACACATTTTATCAATAAATTGGTATGTAAAAATTTTCATACTGAATGTATATACTTGCCAAGTATATACATTCCTGGCATGTTATAAATACTGACTTTTTTTTTTTTTTTTTTGAGACAGAGTCTCACTCTGTTGCCTGGGCTAGAGTACCGTGGCATTAGCCTAGCTCACAGCAACCTCAAACTCCTGGGCTCAAGAGATCCTCCTGCCTCAGACTCCCCAGTAGCTGGGACTACAGGCATGCGCCACAATGCCCGGCTAATTTTTTCTATATATATTTAGTTGGCCAATTAATTTCTTTTTATTATTAGTAGAGACGGGGTCTTGCTCTTGCTCAGGCTGGTTTCGAACTCCTGACCTTGAGCAATCCACCCGCCTCGGCCTCCCAGAGTGCTTGGATTATAGGCGTGAGCCACTGCGCCCGGCTAAATACTGACATTTTAAAACAAAACTGTTAACATCATTCTTTTAAATGTCTCCAATGAAATTCAAATAATAATGATTTAATTATCCATTTAAAAGTATGTGATAGCCAGGCGTGGTGGCTCATGCCTGTAATCCCAGCACTCTGGGAGGCCGAAGTGGGAGGATAGCTCAAGGTCAGGAGTTCAAGACCAGCCAGAGCAAAATCGAGGCCCTGTCTCTACTAAAAATAGAAAGAAATTAGCTGGACAACTAAAAATATATGGAAAAAATTATCCGGGCATGGTGGTGCATGCCTGTAGTCCCAGCTACTCGGGAGGCTGAGGCAGAAGGATTGCTTGAGCCCGGGAGTTTGAGGTTGCTGTGAGCTAGGCTGACACCATGGTACTCTAGCCCAGGCAACAGAGTAAGACTCTGTCTTAAAAAAAAAAAACAAAGTAATATAGTAAGCTTTTTTTGACTGTCAGAAATTTTTATTGTTTCTTTTTTCCTCTTAAATTTCCATTCTAACTCCCACACAGATTCTCTTCCTAATATATTTTGTCATGAATTACTTTATTATTCTACTATAATACATTTAGTCTATAAGTTAGAATTAATTTTTTTATACCCTGTGACTACAAACAAGGTTTTATAAAAATTTCAGAATTTTTCCTATGTAAACAATAAATTTTTACTAGAAATGCTTCTGTTAATGAGATGAATGAGGAATTAAATCATACATGTGTGTATGGCTATTATTGCTAGAATGAGATAGGATTCAGCATCAATTTTACTATTTTTCATTTTTATAGATATGAGGGCTAAGAAACCTTGTTAAATGTAGATGGAGATGGAAGTTTTGGTTAAAGTAATGTTATGCCATTCTTAGCACTCCCTTTGAATTTATGTGCTAAAAAATCATACAGCAGTCTTTCATAAAAAAATATTTTTAATTACCTAACAGCTTTCTTCAGTAAGGTCTTCTTTCCTTTCTTTGAAATCAAAGAATTGGAGATCTACCTGATTGGCAAAAGGATTTGTATCTACTCCTTAAAGTCAATCACTTTCTCAATCCCAGACAGTATCAAATTGTTCTTTGGTTTGGTACCCTGCAAAATGGGAGAAAGGTGATAGTAAAAGAGAATGTTTTGACCCAGGCATATTCTCAGGCAAATCACTTTTAGGAAAAAGAACATATGTAAATTGAGTATGTAGAAATTGATTTCCTTAAAACTATTCTGACGTACTCCCTGGAAAGCTTTGTGTATCACCTGAGCTCTACATGCCCCAGTTTGAAGATTGCAGCATGTCACCATGTGGTTTTCTCCAGTTTGACCTTTCCCCTGTCCACAGGTCATTGCAGCTGAAGGAGAAATGAATGCATCCAGGGCTCTGAAAGAAGCGTCCATGGTCATCACTGAATCTCCTGCAGCCCTTCAGCTCCGATACCTTCAGACGCTGACCACCATCGCTGCTGAGAAAAACTCGACGATTGTCTTCCCTCTGCCCATAGATATGTTGCAAGGCATGATGGGGGCAAAACACTGAGCCATAGGGGCCAGCACAGAGATGAGCTCTACCTTTCCAGGGATGAAGTGGGGGACCAAATTAGCTTCTAATGCCTAAGGAGAGGGCAGGGCAGGGAACCTTGAATATTCTCCCTCCCTTTCCCTTTCCATATGTTAAGTGGTGTTCTTAGAATGTACAGTAATCATAGAAACAGGTGAAGGAATTGTTAGCTTGTAAATACTGAAAGAGAGAGAAAGAGATTGGTGATTTACATAAGTAATCTCTTACTCTTTAAAATAATTAAATGTTTGTATTTTTAGATTATTATGTAGTAGGTTAAATCCTACTTCATTTGACTTCCATTGAGTCATTCTGAACCCTCCAGACAGCCAGGCCAGAGGCAAGAACATAGACTGTAACTGCCACCTGACACCCCTGGGGGGATAAATGCTTTGCAGAAAGTGATGACCTTATGCTACAACCAGCTTCTCTGGGCCACATGTGCCTTACCTCCAGGGAGTCTTAATTAAGGAAATTTCCCTAATATCCATTTACTTTTTAAACATACTGTTTCAGAATAATCCTCACTTGAGAGTAGGCCTGTTCTTGCCTGTACCTGTCAGAATTAGAAGAAATGGTCAAGATTGATGAAAAAGATCACCTTAGCCTTTGAAAACTTTTCAATTCTATTATAGTGCTCCTTTTTAAAATAATATGTTCCTCTTTTTTAACGTCTTTGAGCCTTCTTTATGAGCAAATGATTCCTCTGTGGTCTTTCAAACCAGCTAAATATTTGTCACAAAAGTGCTTTTTTCTCACTTTTGCCTATTTTCATATATCAAGTTTTAAATAGTTTTAATGTTTTAATAAAATTTTCTCAAAGTTCTATAAGCAGTTATATACCCATTGGAATAGCTTAAGGACTAAAGTGCTTTTTAAAAAATATATTTAGGAAACAATTATAGTTTACTGTCTGCATGCTATTAACTCTTGTACACTGTGAAATATCTTGGTTACAAACCGATTCATTAAGTAGTATGAGGAATTCACAATATATTGGCACATAAGGTTTAATGACCTTGGGCAGACACTGTCAGACTTAGGCTATCTATGTAGATCTTTGTTATTTGCCTAGTCATTCTTGATCATATATATTGATACTGAAAAAGGAAGTGGTCAGTCCCTCTGGACCACAGTTTCTTGACCTGTAATGTTAGGAAACACCTTCCGTTTTGCAAATGCCCATGAACCTGAGCAACCTGGCATTCTTCCTGCTGGCCTGGAAAGCTGGCTGGTGACACTTGTAACACTTCCTCTTTCAGACTCTGAGTTCACCTAGAGAAATCTAAGAATAACAGTTTCCTTTCCCAGCACCACGCTTCGTATCTGCCGTCAGCTTAATCACTCTGTCAATCCCAGCATGTGGATGGATGTCCCTTCCCCTAATCCCCATTTCCAAGCTTATTTTGGAAAGCCTTGAACCACCATGTATCCTGGTTCCTAGCTGAGTTTATTAGAAGTGTATGAAGCATTTCAACTTGGTACTCAAGTTGCATTTGTATCTTGAATTTTGAAATAGTAGTTTTATCTGTTTTGTGAGGTGGCTCACCCTTGACCACTGAGGACCAGGAAACCCCTATCCTGGGTGAAAATCTCTTCTCAGGTTTCAAGTAACAGTGCTTTTGGTTCTTTGAGTTTCCCAGTCTCCAGATACCAAATGACCTTCACTTTCTGCCCTGTGGTTGAAATCAAATCTCTTGGGAGGCAGGAAGCATAGAAGGAGCTCTAGGATGAGAGTGTTGGTGCAAGAGTTTTATCCAGTGGCCTTCCTTTCCAGCAGTGTACATAATAAAGTGTGTGTACTTCAGCTCATTTTCTGTGGGTGAGAGTCTGTTTCTATTTGTATTTGGTGTATGTGGGTTCCAGTTTTCAGAAGTGGGACAGCAGATCCTCCAGTTCTGAGCTGGCTGCCTTGGCTTCTTCATGTGCTCTTTGTGGACCAGAGGAAGGGGGGAGACCACAGTGGTGCATCTGCCGTCTCCCACGTCCAGGCTCCCTCTCATGTATCAGCCCACGCATTTCCCCTGAGGAGTTTGAGGTCATGCACCCCCCAAAGCTTTGGCTGGCTTCCTTTTCCTTTGCCAAATGGGACAAGAACCCACTTCTTCCTGTCACCCAGATAATCTCACAGACATACCCTCTACTTAAAAAGAGAGAAATAATGATAGAAAACCAAAGGGTTTTACCTGCAACATTTGATTTTTGAAGAACTGTCTTGAATTAATGGCTACCATTGATGGTGCACCAGTGAGTCACTTGGCCCTGTGCTCAAATACTTGTACATATATTCTATCATTTTATCCTCAAAATAGCTTGACAGATAAGTATTATCCCCATTTTACAGATGAGAACACTAAGGCTTGAAGGTTAAAAACTAGCCAAAGTCACATGGTTGGAAAGGAGCAGAGCTGGAATTCAAACCCAGATCTAACACCAAAGACTCCTAAGGTGTATCAGTGTGTATTCATGCGACACTGCCTCCTTCCACCGCCCCGTACACACACCACCACCACCAGTCATCTTATAGGTAGATCACCGCTTTCCAAGACTGTCGAAGTTCATTTGCCCTTACTTTCATACCCATGCAAGCCCTAAACTTAAACTTTAGTGTTGGTCTATCTGATCTAGCCAAAGTTCAGTGCAAGTGAGGGGAATCGACTGGGTGTTTGTAACCACATGTTGCAATACCCTGGCTCGAGCCGGAGAAACCACAGTTCCACGGACTTTGAGCCTTTTAAACTGTATCATCTCTTGAGATCTGCACAATAGCAGGTCACTTGACTAGTGATAGTGAACCCAGTGCCCTTTGTACGCATCAGTGGTTTTCAAACTTCCTTTAGCAGCAAACCCCGTTTATCAAAGGAAACCGTACACTGGTAAAGAATTTAAAGTGTCTTTAACCAAGATAAATTATGTGCACATTTATGACACTGACTTAATGTAAGGTAAATGAGAACCATGAGGCTGTTTCAAAAACCAAAAATGATTATTAACTGAAGTTACGAAAGAATTACAATCTTACATCAGGCTCTACGTTCAATTAGTTTCTTCATTTTGCTTCTAAGTAGCTGTAATTTGGATGAAATATTTGCAAAATCACAGAAGCACCTTTGGGAATTCTACAGATCCCAGTTTGAAAATCGCTGCTCTTGAGTGCTTTTCCTGCTGTACAATCCAACTTACAATGTGACCTTAGATAAGTCGTATCCCCTCTGACCTCATTTTCCTCACTTGTAAAATAAGGAGATTGTAGTGTCAGGCTTTTTGAGAATGTGTTGGAAGCTGCAGAGCTTTGTCTGAAAATTTCACAATGGGGTGTTAACACACAAATTTGCGTACTTCAGGAGGTACATGGATCCCACTACCAGGCCTATCCAAAGACTTAAGAACCACTGAACTAGATCATCTCTAAGACCCCTTCTAACTTCAAAACCATACAGTTACCTGAAGAGTTTTTCGTTTGTAGGAACTAAGGCAAAGGGAACCCCAACTGTGTGCCAAGCCCTGTGCAAGGCACTTTACACACCTGCTTTTGTTTCCATTTATAATCTCATTTGGCTGCACTGCCCAGGCCATAGAGACATCCCTGCATCCTTTGGGGTTATCAGTGACAGTCTCTTACTGTGATAATGATAACATCGGGTCCACAGCAAATCCACGCTCAGATCAGGCTAGGATTGACCTAAAGGAGTCGTACTTGCTAATAGGATGCAGCCCTTTTCAATCTACCCTGGAGCCACAAGAGTTTGGTGAGAAAGGAAATTGAAACCACTGTTAACGTTGAGGTTTTAGAAAGATACTTAGGAACTATAATATAGGCTGCAAATCTTCCCTAAAAAATTCTGGGGAAAAAATTGGCTGGAAATTGAGCTCTCTGAAAATTACTAGATATCACAAGGCAGTAGGGAACCACTATTACCATTAATGATTTTTGTTTTCAGCATCTGCCCCCAAAAGTCTCCCACAAAATGGCTGTCTGCTCAGCATCTGTTTACCGCCTCCCTCCTTCCTGGGAACCCTGACTTTGTCCAGATACCGTCCCTCTAGCGCTCTCACCGCAGGAGAAGAGGAAATCATGGCCAGCTGTGGGGATGAGTCTGACTAGCCCGTGGTCTTCCATCCTCCTAGCCCACGATTCCATCAGGAATGGTTGTGTGACCCAGTATGGGCTCTTGAGATCTAAGGAGAGGTTTTCTGTGGATTTGGGAGCAGTTCCTCCTCCTTTTTCTGAAAAATTTCCTATAAACAGTCCTTCCTGTTTTCCTCTGGACATTGTCATGCGTGGATGTGGAGCCAGCATGCCTACAGATATTTCACTACCAGACTGGGAAGAAGCAACAGGAAACCCAGACCCACTGGGTCTAGTCAACCATGAAAACTCCCTGAACTCTGGGCTGTCATTTATGAGAGCACATAGGTATGCTTATGGTTCAGTTTGGTTTGAGCTGGCTCTCCGTTGCCAAAACATCCTTTCTGATCCATGGTGCAGTGGGTCTTCACTTCCATGAACCTATACTAGGTTCTGCTAAGGGGTAGGCTCTTTAATTTTTTTTTAAACCATTTCTGAGCGCTTACTATGGGCCAGACATTGTGCTAAGAATTACCCCTCTTAATCATCATAAAAATTCTGAGTAGACACTGTTGTTATTCCCATTTTGCAGCTAAGAAAATTGCCAAGAGCTGAAGTAAGATCACACTGCTAATAAGTAGAGCCAGAATTTGAACCCAGATCTAACTCCAAAGCTATTAGCCACTATATTACACGACATCCAGCTAGGTAATATATTAACACAGTAATACTATCTTGCAGGTGGGTAATTTGAGGCTGAAAAAAAAATTTTAAGTGTTATATCTCTAATGCCTCACACAAAGTAAGTACCAAATAAATATCTGTTAAACTGAATTGCCCAAAATTGGACACAGGATCCAAGCCCAGGCCAATGTCTTTCTGAGAGATATTCCCCTTGACACATTTCACAACGACTTCTCCATTACAGGAAGTTATGACGTCTAAAATTATCAGGAAGATAAAATATGTTGTTGAAGTGATACTGTTCCTGATTTGTTATTTTGCCTTTGAGGGAAAAATATGAAGTCAGCAACTCAATTGTCCCAGGCAATTTTCTTTCTCAGAACATTACAGAACTGTTTCTTGAGGCCACAGCCACACCCTCAAATGCCAGCATAGACTGAAATGAAGAATTCATGGGCAGGTCTACCAGCAATTTTACCTCCCACAAATTTCCAGGAAGTAAGCTGGCTTTGTGGAGACAGTCCTCCACCTGTCTCTAGTGAAGGCCCTAGAAGCTTCAGGTGGTAAATGCTGCTTTTGTTCCAGGACTTTGTCATGTTGATTACTTTGACCATGAAAGCAACCCTTTGGGGGTAGGTAAGGCAGGCACTACAGGATCAAGTCCAACCCCCTTGGCAGGGCATCTACCCACCTCTCAGATATGAGGCCTATCACTCCCTGCCTCCTGCTCCAGCCACTCGGGGCTGTTGTCTGAACCCCAGCACGAGCACGCCGTTCTCCCTCAGAGCTCCCGGCCTTTGTACTTGCTGCACCCTCTGACTCCCCGAGAAAATTCCTTTTCCACTACCCTCGTCACTTCTGCGACAGATCAGAATCTCTGGAGGTAGAGCCCCTGGGGAATCCATGCTTTTAAAAACTTCTCTGGGCAATTTGGGTGATCAGCCAGCTTTGTAAACAACGTAAACACACCCACACCCACACCCTTCCCACCATTTAAACGCTCACGCTGGTTTCTGATCTCCTACAGTCACGTGCATGGGAGCTGTCACTCCATAATCGGGATGGGGATGGAGTGGGGGAGGTGACACGGAACAAGAGGAGGGAAAACATGTCGAGAAGAGACCGGAAGGAGAGAGGGGAGGGAATGGGGCATGTCCTCCGGCAGGTTCCTTGCACTGCTTTAGAGCCTCCATGGAAAAAATGTTTTGAAGTAGTTTGTGGAAATATCCAAGAGGGACTTCGTGACGTGCTGAGCACAAGCAGCGCTTCAGGGCCAGGGGACCAGCAGGGTCACAGAGGAGTCCCTCTCCCACACCCCAGAGACATCAGGAGCATCCAGGGGCAGCTCTTGTGATGGGAGCTGCAGCGGCAGAGATTCCTACAAACAGCTTTGGGGCAGCAGAATGAACTTGTGGGAACCAGAGGGAGAGAGGAAGGTCCAGGAAGATGTTACAGGACGCAGTGGCTGTGAGAACCAGCATTTCTGTACGGGGAATATAACTGACTAAGGGCCCCAGCGGCTGGCTTTGAATTCCCTCCCACACATGCACCCAGGCCGTGCCTCCTGATGGCTGAGCGTAGGGGGCAGATAAGACACACCTGCTCACGGGAGACGCACAGTTCCTTTGTTGGCTGACTTGTACTCTAGCTCAAGAACATTTTGAATGGAACAGACATTTGTACACCCATGTTCACAGCAGCATTATGCACAAGAGCCTAAAGGGGAACACAACCCAAGAGTCCACTGGTGGGTGAACGGATAAACAAGATGTGGTACATACATACAATGGAATATTACTCAGCCACAAAAAGGAATGAAATGTCAATATATGCTACAACATGGTTGAATCTTGAAAACATCATGCTAAGTCAAATAAGCCAGACACAGAGGGACAAACATCATATGATTCCACTCACATGAATAGGCAAATTTATAGAGACAAAAAGTAAAATAGAGGCTACCAGGGGCTGGGTGGAGGGGAGAATGGGGAATTATTATTTAATGGGCACAGCCTGTGTGTTGGGGGTTCTGAATAAGGTTTGGGTACCGACAGTGGTGATGGCTGCACAATATTGCAAATATATGAAATGTCAATGAACTGTACACTTACAAATGGTTAAAATGATAAATACTCCATTATAGATAGCTTTCCACAATAAAAAACAACAACGAAAATGGGACCATACCATTAAATAAAAAAAGAACACTTGACTTTGGCTCTAGGATCGCCTGAAAGCTTTGCCGAACCGCCCCAGACTACACGACGGTGTAGGGTGCTTCCACCCCACCTTCTCGCCCTCTCTTCTTCACTTAGAGTGAGACTGCCTCTCGGTCTGATGGCTCTCCCAGCCTTCCTCAGTTCCCTCCTATTTCCCGTCTCATAGGTATTTCCCCGATGCATGCACATCTTACCGTGGCATCTGCTTCTTGGAGGACCAGGATCAACAGACGGGTGGATGCAGCTCACCTGTGGGTGCACAGGCTCGCGCGAGGCACCTCTCTGGGCATGCTCAGAGTTGCCCGATGTGCTCAGACAGGCCGAGGCTGACTATTACTGTCAGGTGGGTGGGGCTATCGCATATGGAAACAGTTGAGCCACACCAGGTTAACACACTTCAAAAAGCTTTTATTGAATTTAATTTCTAAAGCACAGACATTTTAGACAATTATGCAAGGGCCCTGAATTTTTTCAGGGGTGTTTTTGGCTACTGTAAAAAAAACACACACACACACATATCAGCGAGTTGCCCTGCTCACTGTAAGGCCTCTTTGAGGGATGGACAGTTCAAAAAGGCACTGACCGGTGACATCGGTGGGTCCGGTCCTTCCTCAGGCAGCCAGCTCAGCCATGGCCCTGTGCAAGGGGTCCACAGACCAGTAGTTGTCATCCCAGCCGAGGAACCAGCCCACAAAGGACGGAGGCTCGAAGCCTTGTTTCACCACGGTGATGGGGGTCCGCCTATCCCGGTTGGCTGGGTCCGTCTCGATATACCGCTTGGCTGCAGACACGCGTGTAGGAAAAGAAACCCCAGGAATTCTTAGTGACTGTCTCCCTTACCAAGGAGAGGGTAATTCAGGGCAGCGGTTGCCAGAGAAGATGGTTTGTGGTCCTACTGTACTGCCTCACCCCTGCACCGGACACTCCCATCCCTTAAAGGCAATGACAGCCTCATGGGTTCTCCACCCCCCTGCTCAGGAACACAGGAAGGGACAGGGCTACAGTTTCACCTCCTGCTTCATAAAGCCTCTATCATTTTTCCCTTGCTGTCCTCTACTAGAAGATATTGAAGAACAAGCTTTTGGGTTCCCAGCTCCTGAATCAAGTCTATAAAGCTACCAGGGATCTGCTTCACAGCATCTAAACCTTGACAAGTTCAGCCCTTGGGTGTTCCGGGAACTTGAGGCAGCTTCTCATCTGGTTCTTCCTTCCCCTGGAGCAGAGCAGTTCCTTCAGAAAGCCTCAGGGTTTCTGATCTGGTCTTTCACTACCCTAAGCAGGGCTTCCATGGGGCTGACCATAGACGTGAAAGTCCCCAGCCCGTCCACCCCAACTCCCAGACCCGTGAGGAAGCTGCTCCTACCAGCCCACATGCAACAGACCCACAGGGACTTAGGTCCTCACCAGAGGTCAAGGCTTCCGTCTTTTCCTCTTCTTGAGAATCCTTTCCAACCCAGACAAAGACCTGGAAGTAAGATGTGAAATAACAAGTACATGAGGGGTGTGGACCAAATTCACAGCCAGAGGTAGGATGGGGAGGGGTCCAGGTGTTGGACTAGACAAAGACCCCGGCTGACTCACAGAGCCCACAGACGATGACCAGAAGGATACAGAATAGAGATTGCAAGCTGGCAACCTACAAATACGTTTTGTTTGCCCATCTGCCATCCCGAGTTGGCCTGCAATGTCTTTTGAAACAAATTTAGTTACCAACTGATGACATAAAAATCTGGATTTCTAAGTTCTCTTGAAAAATTGGAGGATCTGGCAACCTGGGCCTTCACCCTCACTTGGGTGAAGATGAGCAGTTCCAGTTTGCCCCAGACCCCACCACTCCTTCAGGTCTCCCCGTCCCTGCCTGCTTCACTCATTGACGTTGCCAACCAGGTGCCATCGGGCCTTGAGTCTGAGACTCCTGTCTAAGTTACGGGATAATAAGGCATTTATTTGTTCAACACACGAGTGGCCAAACATATTCTCCCGCATTTATTTATCCAGCAAATAAGCATTGAGAGTCTACTACATGCCATTCTGTGTGTCTTAGCCAACATCAGTCCAAGGCTTGAAATAAAAAGAACTCACCCCTACTACCACCATTGTGAGCCTTCTTACAAGTTTTGTTACAGATAAAAATTTATTCAGCTGATTTTTATGCATATCCAAAATATTATTTTAAAGAGCAGCTGTCATAGATAAAATGGCATTAGACAATAAAATATGAGACTTGGTTACTCTTACTTATTTATGAATGTGCTCCCTACTAAACTGGAAGCCCCTCAAAGGCAGATATTGTGTCTATTTTGCTCATGATAGGGTTCCCAGCACTCAGCACTTTTCCTGGAAGACAGTGGTGCTGAATAAATAGTCTGAGTGAATGACTAACAGATTAAGTAGCCAATGGATCAATCAATGGCAATAGCTGCATGGCTGAAGCTGCTCACATTTTGGGTCCTGGTCTTCCAGCTGGGGATTCCAGCTCTATGGGCAGAGGAGCATCTTTGCCTATGTGGCCAGCCACTCTACAACGCTGATGACTCTGGGAGAAGCCAACTTGATAGGAAGGATTATTGACCTGGCTCCCCGGCCCATGAGAACGTGAGCCCTGCAAGTGCAGGCAAGTGTTTACTTTATTCATTGCTCTATCCCAGCATCTGGACCACAAAGAGTCTGGCACAAAGCAGGTGCTCAATCAATATCAGCTGAATGAATGAACGGCGTTTTCCCTTGCTAAGTCCTACACAGTCGCCTTCCCTAGGAGACGAAGCAGAGCGAGCCCAGAGCCCTCTAAAACAGGAGAGGTACTTCAAAACCTCTAGGTGACACTGGACAGTCTTATGCCTGCATGTGAGATGCTGCTAAGTTCAGCTTTTTTTACCAACAGACTTCAGGTTCACACTCCCCGAAGGCCTGGGAGAGAATGATGAAGGTCATATGACTTGTATTTCTATGGCACACTGCAGTTTTCCAGGTGATTGCACCTGCAAGGTAGATGCCATCACTCCCATTTTACAGATGAGCAAATAGAGGCTCTGAAAGGGGAAGTGACTTGCAGCAGCCCAGAGACTTTTCTGGCAACACCTGGCACTGCTTCTTTTAAGTCCTTCTGGCAACTGATCTTAGAACCAACTTATAGCGTCTCCACTCCTTCTGGCGCAGAGAGCCGTCACCTACCTGGTCCCAGGTGTCCAGAAGCATGACGTCATCAGTAGCCAGGTCTTCCTGCATGAGCTCGCCAGGAACCTCTTCGATCTGGGAGGAACAAAGGATAATGAAGGAGAAGGGGCAAGACATCTTCCCTCCCCGGGTGGGCTTCCTCTATCTCTGCCATGAGGGAGTCACAGAGCCAGTCCCCGCTGGCAAGGGGGCGGCTGCCTCTGGGCTGTGCCATCAGCACTGATTCTCGCTGCCCAGGCAGCCAACTGGCGCCCGGGAGCCCTCGTCCCGAGGGGAAAGCAGGGGTGTGACCTCCGCAGGGGCTCACCACAAAACGCCCGATCTTGTTGGAGCAGGCGAAGAGGCGAGGAGGGTGGGCGTCCATCTTCTTGTCCTTCAGCCGTGGGGACGTGCGGTAGGCGGCCTTCCCGCCCAGTGCCTCCCAGAAGCCGTCTGTGAGGGGAGGCCACGGCGGTTGCTGAGGGAGGCCGCGGAGCCCCTCGTGCCTCTCATCAGACACCGGGACAAGCCCTGCCGAGCCCAACCAACTGCTCTCCCTCTGCCCCCTCCGCGTTACAATCCCACAGGGTCAAGAGAGGAGAGGCCCGAGGGAACTCCCAGGTGATGAAACGCAGGCCCCGAGAGGGCAGATGTGGCAGGAGACGCAGCCAGGACTACTGCTGGCTTGCGGCTGACAACAGCGCTGGGGGACAGGGATAATTATCTCCCCTCAGCAAATGAGGTGACTAAGGCTCAGAGGGGTTGAGCAACCCACTCGAGGTCACACAGCTAGAAAGTGGTAAAGCCACGATGCAACAAGTATCACCTGACTCCAATCCCCACATTCTTCCCACTATACCCGCTGTTCACACCTGCTCTGTCCACCTGTGGCTATTTAAATTTAAAACCATTAAAATTAGATTCAATTCAAAGTTCAGTTCCTCATTCCCACCATTTCCCACTAGCCACATTCCAAGTGCTCAGTAGGCACACGTGACTAGTGGCCACCACATTGGAGCTGGCAGACATAGAACATGTCCATCCTCATGGAAGTTTCTACTGGGCAGAGCCGCTGTAGACCAAGTTACTCTTCCCCATCTCTATTAAGCATCCACAAAGGGAATGGGCACAAAGAAACAGTGGAAAGACCAAGGGCCGACGTGAGGACAATGTTCTGGAAACAGGGCAGGCTTGGGGTATTTCTGTCCAGGAGATTCCAGAGATTAAGAGAGACCACTACCCCTCTGATGCTCTTACCCCCACCCCCTCTTTCAAGGCTTCCTGGCAAGTGACCACTTCCTCCTGTAGCCTTCCCTGACTGCCCCAGCCCACGCTGAGCTCTCCTTTCTTTAGCACCTGGAGACCTCCCTCTCGCTGACCACAGAATCATTTTTATTTGACCACACATTAGGGGATAGGTACCGGGGAGGGGTGAGGATATAGACCCCCTAAGCAAAAGGAAAGAAAGGAACCCTAACGGCTGCAGCCCCCACCTCTGCCCCGCCCCGGCTCCTACCTGGCTCACTGCCTTCTGCCACCTGCACAGGTTGGGCCCGCAGCACCCTGAGCAGCTCCTGGGCCCCCGTCTTCTCGGCGTCGCTGGCTCCTGCGCCCACCCACAGGTAGGCGGCTGAGGGGGTTTTCAGGACAAAGGCATCGTTGGAGTTCAGTGCGCCAGCCTTAGGCATGACCTGGGAGGGCGGTGCTCCATTAATCAAGAATCAGACAAAAAGCCCTCAGCCCCCATCACAGCCCAGGAGACCCTGCAGCAGGACGAGCTCTCAGGCGGGCACGTGGAGGAACACAGCCCATCACAGCCAAGGACACGGACTCTGGACACTGATGAGCTTGGCATGTGATTAGCCAAGATGATTCTAGAATTCTGAGCTGCATTAAGAGAAGTTGAGTGCCCAGAACAAAGGAGGTGACAGTCCCATTCTCCCCTAGGCTTCTCAGACCATCCTGGAGAATTATGTCCAGATCTGTGCCTTCCACCATGCAAGGGACAGCAGCCGACTGGAACATAATTAGGAAGTGCACCCAGATCACACAGACTACATGGTAGGTTGTGAGCTGAGCTTCCCGTTATGCAAGGTGTGCAAGGGGCACTGGATGTCCTTGAAACACGGGGAGTCTAAGACAGGCAGTCCTGCTGTCGGAGCAGGAAGGTACAAAACCTGCTCCTTAACCCCCTATCCAATCCCACCCAGTCCTGTCCCTGGAGCCTGGGAGGCTTCAGGGAGACCAGTCCCTCCTGTGGTCCGGGAGCTGGGTGTTACCTCAACAGCCCGGGTGGCTCCAGCGCTGTTGGCCCGGACCTGGAAGAGGCGGGTACTGGCGGGGGCCGTCTGCCCGCCCTCGCGCGAGGTGCCGCCCCTGTAGACGATCATGGGCTTCCCGCCGAACAGGCTCATGAGGTGGGCGGGCTCCTTGCCTTGGACCACACGGCTCTGGCAGGGAGACAGGAGAGCACATCAGGGAAGGTGGCACGGGGTATATCAGTCCTTCTGTGTGGTACTGGGCCACCCCCCAGACAAGGCCATCATGCTCTGTGTGTGGCACAGAGCATGACCCTACGACGCACAGGCGCTGGGCAGGAACCCAGATTCCAGGAAGGCTGGAGACAGTGCTATCGCCTGCAGTCCTGCGGGCTGTGCCTCAGCCGCTCCCCCCTTGCCCCCACGAGGACTTGCCTCGCTGACTCCGTGTCTGGTCCAAGAACCAGGAGAGCCTATGTTTGCAAATATTCCCTTAAATGGAAGCACAGGGATTATTCGTGGACATTCTTCCAGAGTGCTGACGTCAGCCCGGGCATGAAAGCTGGAGTGATGAGAATAGAACCTTCCAGATCTAGTGCGACCCCAGTTTCCCGGCTTTGCCAACTGTACTACAGTTATGCAAGATGTGAACACAGGGGAAGCTGGGTAACAGGTGGACAAGAACCATCTGCACTAGTTTTGCAACTTTCAGCAAGTCCAAAATTATTTCAAAATAAAAAATTTAAAAAAAAGAAGTCCAAAAGTCAGTAATGAAACAAAAAGTTTGAGACTGTATAATAAGAGAAATGTAAATTAAAAGTACACTGAGACATCATTTTATAAACCCCCCCACCCCCACACAGCCAGCACACCCCAGAGGGTGGCCGCAGTCAGGGGCTTGGTGGTGGGAGGGAGGGGGGCAAGATCTACTCCAGGATGAGTCACATCCGCTCCCTCCCTGTGCGCCCACCTGACTTCAGGTTCGAGCTGTGGCCCCAGCTGGCTAATCCAGAAGGTAACCTCATGTGTGTGTTGGGTGACTGTGGTCACTTCCCACCTGACCCACCGCTGCTGGGTGAGGGCTCAGATCCCAACTCCAGCCTGACAGTGAGAACTGGGCACGTGCCTCAACCTCTACAAAATGCCCTAAGGATGCTACTCCCAAGACTGTCGTCGGCACGAGATGCACTAAGACAGTCATCACCTCACTTAGTGCCACGGTCAAAGGTCAGGGCACCAGCCCCAGATCCAGATCTAGAGCCCTGCCCACTCCAGGGGTAGGATGGAGGAAGCACAGTTCCTGTCTGCCTCCCCCACATCTCCGCGATCGGGCTCTGCTGCCCTCTGGTACCCCAACTGTAGCCAGAGCGGCCTCCTAAACCAGAAATCTCTATGCCTCAGACTTATCACTCAGCAACTTCCTGTTGTTCTCAGGAGCAAGGTCAACATCCTCACCGCGGACTCTGAGCCCCTCTGAGCACCTCTCCAGCCTCGTACCATGGCACTTTAATACCCAGTGCTCCTTCCCAGCCCAGAGCCTTTGCATATACTCTTCCCTCTGCCTGGAATGTCACTCTTTGCCTGGCCAACTCCTACACATCCATTAGACCCCAGCTGAAGAGTTCCTGCCTAGAGGCAGGGCAGGGGTTTCTAGGCAGGGCAGGGGTTTCTAGTCCAATTAGATCCTTCCTTATTCATATAAGGAATTATACGCACACAAATAAGGGAGGGGCCTAGTATGTGCCAGGCGTGGCTCTAAGAATGTTAACTGTTAATCCTAACAGCAATCCTGAGAGATGGCACTATTATCCCCATTTTGAGAACACAGAGGCACGGACAGGCAAGGTGACTTGCCCAAGGCTGCCCAGTGGTGAGGACAGGATTCACACCCAAGCGGGCTGGCTCCACGTCCGTCCCTTAGCTGCTCAGCCACGCCGCCTCTCCCACCGGGTCTTATCATTTCCACTCACTGCATCCGTCTCCATGTGATCATACACCCATTGGTGTGCATGTGTGTTGAATGTCTGTCTCCCCGCTAGACTGTAAAGCCCATGGGGGCAGGAGCGGTGTCTGTGTGTCTGTGGTTACACATGCAGCCTCGGGCACATGGAAGCCCTGCATGAATATCTGTGGTGTGGATGGATGGATGGATGGATGGACAGTCAGACAGATGGGTGAAGAGACGGCCAAGGCAGTGGACCAGGCTCACCTGGACAGGGGTACCTCCCAGCTCTTCATCCAGTTGGGCGGTCAGGATGGCAGACGCAGCGACTTCATCCTGGGTAGACTGGGCACCTTGCCTGGGAAAGGAAGTGACACTTAGCACTGAGGTTTGCACAGAGCCCAGAGACTCTCCCTTGTCCTGTGCTGAGAAACCACAAATCTTCCTGTTATGGGTAATGAAACTGAGACAGAGCGGGAAAGGGACTGTCTCAAGAGCTACCAGAACCAGAAACCAAACCAACACTTGCACTGTGGGCTTAGCATCGTGCCATTTCCTTATCCTAAATGTGCCCCAAGGGGACAGCCACAGAGAAGGGCAGCCACAGAGAAGGTGCTCTGAGACTCAAATCTGAGACGCAGAAAAGTGGCCAAGACATTTCTCTAGGTGGAAGGGCAGGTCAGAGAATAGCAAGCGTGATGTGAGCCCATTTGTGGGAAAAGACAGCAGTTGATTTAGCCTCACGTGGACACATGCAGAGAGGTCCGCACGGATGTTCACCAAAAACGTCAGTGGTGATTGCCCTTAGAGGGGACATTTAGGGGGATTTAGGTTTTCTCTCCTACCTCTTCCTGTATCATCTAAATTTCCCATAACCAATATGTTATCTGTGTAAGCAAACAAAATGTGTTGGTGAGCTAACTTTTTAAAAAAGCCTTCTTAATGAATTTTGCGCCATGTGCATGTATTGTCTAGTAAAAAAAAATTTTAAGTTGCTTTTAGAAGTCTGAATTGAGAGTCACTCGACAAAATAACTGATGAGTACTTCTCGTAAGTGCCAAGGACATAAAGGAAAAGGAAAGATGGAGGCATTGTCACAGATGGGAGGACACTAAGGAGACAAGATGAGTCAGTGCCAGGGGGACCCTGGGTTGGAGTCTAGACCAGGAAAAGGACATTAGTGGGGAAGCCAGTGAAATTCAAGGACCGTCTGAAGATTAGCAAATAGTCCTGTGTCAATGGCAGTTTCCCGGCTTTGCCAACTGTACTACAGTTATGCAAGATGTGAACACAGGGGAAGCTGGGTAACAGGTGGACAAGAACCATCTGTACTAGTTTTGCAACTTTCAGCAAGTCCAAAATTATTTGAAAATAAAAAATTTTAAAAAAAGAAGTCCAAAAGTCAGTAATGAAACAAAAAGTTTGAGACTGTATAATAAGAGAAATGTAAATTAAAAGTACACTGAGACATCATTTTATAAACTATAAGGTTGACAAACATCCAAAAGTATGACGACACAGTCCACTGGTGTGGATGTAAGGAAACAGACGGTGGGAATGTAAAACGCAAGAAACATTATCAAGGGAAATTGGGTGCTATCTATCAAAATGACAAGGACATTTGCTCTCTGACTCAGCAATCCCACTTCCGGGAACTTACCCTAATGATATTTCTCTACACGTTCAAAACGATGTTTGTTCAAGGTTACTAATCACAGCAATAACAGCAATAAAAGACTGGAATCGACCCAGGTATGCCACAGCAAGGAATTTCTTAAGTCAACTACAGTATAGCTACCCAAAGGAATGTTACACAGCTGAAAAAAAGAACAAGAACGAGGAAGCTCTCCACGTGCTGACATAGACTGACCTCCAGGAAGAACTGAGTCAGAAAACCAAGGTCAGCACGATACACACAGGACGCTATCTTTTATGTAAGGAAGGGTGAGGATTAGGAATATAGAGTCATATATGTTTATATTTGCATAAAGGTTATCAGAAAGTTATGTGAGCAATTAATGAAAGAGGTTACCCATAACGGGGTGGGGTTTGGAGAATGGGGTAGAGTGGGACAGGAGTGGGTATAACATTTCTCAATTAATACCATTTTATTTTGTTTTGATTTTTGAACAATATGAATGTATTCTGTTTCGAAAATAATTTTTTAATTAAAAAGCATATGTGGGAGGATAAACCCCAGTGTGTGAAGTACTTGGCATGGACCGTGGGAAACGTCCTATTTGTATGTTTCTTCCCACCGACCACGTCTCCTACAATTGGACGTGTACTATTTTGATAAAAATAGCTTAAAAGTTGTTTGGAGAAATAAGACAAGTGGTGTTGCCCTGTGGATGACAATCTTTCCCAGTGGGGTGTGGCAGGCGGTCCCATGCTGGCCCTCACGCCCTCGGACGTCCCTCCCCTCGCTGCCATGCTCAGCGCCCAGCAGTACCCGCCACGATTGGCTTGACACACACCAGATGGCCCCAGGCCCTCACCAGTTGTAGATGATCTGTCCCTGGCGGTTGCCATGGCGGTAGTTGTACAGAATGATGTAGCTGTCACCTCCATAGAACTGCCCATACGTGGCAGAGTCCACAGGCACTTTGTTGGAGCCTTCAATTCTCCAAATCTGCCGAAGCCAAGCTGGGGTGAGACACTGTGTGGTATCCCCACCCCCCAACTCAGCCCAGCTGGGGAACGGCAGCATGGTGGATCACAGTTAGACCACTGGCTGAACTTTTTATAACTTGGGCTCAGACTAGGGTTAAATAATTTGCCCAAATGAGACAGCCAGTAGGAGGCTGGGCTGGGCCTCAATCCCAGGCTTCCTGCTCTGGGTCCTCACACCATACGCCTGCCCCAACCTGCACTCCCTGGCACATGGAATGTGGCACAGTGACGGTCAGCAGCCAGACACAGAGCCCAAATCAGGCTCCGTCCCTTAGCGGTCCTGTGACCTGGGACAACTTGCTTAACCTCTCTGAGCCTCGGCTTTCTCGTCTGAAATGAGGATAATAATAGCACCTACCTCAAAGCCTTGATGTGAGGCTCAAATGAGTTTATTCATGAAAGTCTAGCACCATGGCAACTACTTTTATTATTATAATTATTATATTACTAATATTACCAATGTACCATCATTGAACTGCCTGGATTTCACAGGCCACATCCAGAGAGGCAGGGCCATCACTAGGTGACCTCAGAATGACCCCAGTTGGCAGGTTTCTTTGCAGAGCTCCGGTGACACTCTTTTTCCAAGTGGTCACAAGGCCCTGCAGCGCCACCTGGTGATGCTGTGAGACACTGAATCCCCCAGTCCCAGGAAACAGAATCTTAGAATCTCTGGATCTTGAACATTCTTGAAGGTCATGGAGTGGGATGAAGCCCCATTTCACAGGTGAGACAGTGAGGCTCAGAGAGGTTACTTAACTGACCCAAGCTCACACAGCTAGGCTGTCAGGGCGTTTTCCACACTGCCCACCCTAAATATTTTCATTGCATCCTCCCCATCTACTAAAATAATGGATGAATACTACTACTACCAATGACAAAAAAAAAATGAAAATTAACGCTTTTGTTATTTCTGTCATTAGAAATGGAATCCATGTCTTCCCAAAGTGGATTCTACCTCATAAACCTCTCTGAACCCCACCGCCACCTCCCCTTCTCCACTGTGACCTTCTTAGCCTCAAGGTCACCATTTTCTCTCCTCTAAACTATTACAACCACCACCTCATGGGCTCTCCGCCTTCATTTTCCTGTCTACAATCCATTTCCACAGTGAGTTTCTAAAGCACAGAACTGAGCCTGTCACATTTCTGCTTTTTTCTTTTTTCAAAAAGCAACAACCCTTAATAGCATCCACTCCCCTGCACCCAGCATCCAGGGCCCCTCCCTGAGGGTGCCATCGGCACTAGCCTCCTGGGACATCCCCCTCCTCCCCAAACACAGCGAGCCCTGCCTGGAATGCCCACCACTCTCCACGCTTCTTCTCCAGCGGCAAACTCCTACTCCTACTCTGAGACCCAACCCAAGGGTCCCTGTCTCCGTGCAGGCTGCCCTGACCAGGCACCCCCACTGCCCTTCCTGTGCTCCCACAGGGCCGAGCAATCGGCTGTGGCTGCGGTCACCTCCCCACCCAGACCAGGCACTCCTTGAGGCAGGGTTGGGTCTGAGACACATGGCACTGGGCTGTGCACGTAGTAGGTGCTCAGAGTACGCTGGATGTAAAAGACAAGCAACACCAAAGAACGCAAAGAATCGCATCTACCAAAGCCTTGGCTGAAACACCCTCGGGGGAGCAGGAGGCGGTGCAGGGGCCGGAAGCACCGCGGAGGTACCTGTTTCTGGCCTGTGCCGTCGTCGTCCATGGCGTGCTGGGCGGCCATGGCGGTGGAGGTGTGCAGGGTGGCGGCGTCGAATGGCACCCGCTCCACGTTGGCGATGTGGCTAGAAAGGTAAGCCAAGCCCAGGCCGTCCGTCTGGTCTAGGTCCCGCCAGTTCTTGAAGAACTGCTTGAACAGCGGGGTCTCACCGCCCTCGGGAAGGATCGAGACCTGGGAAGGGGTGGGGAGGAGCAGGACGTGGCTGTGTGGCCCAGCGGGGGTCCCGGGGAGCCTCAGATACCCCATCCGCACTGAGGGTGGGCGACCCACCCCACCCCAGCCCATCCCCGCAACTGGACCATCCCTCCCCACCCTGCCTGGCCTCCAGGACTCACCTGGGTCTGCCGGGGGTAGTCCATCTTGGAGATGAAGTCAGAGGCCGTTTTGAGGGCAGCCTTCCTCTCCTCCATGTTGGCCTGCTTTCCTGTCGGCAGCCAGAGGGGGCGACGGAGGGTCAGGGGCCTGGGACCCTCCAGCATCCAAAGTCCCCGGCATCCTAACATCCAAAGGTGCAGGGACAGGAGCGTACAAACCCCCTCCCTACTCTCCTTAGTCTGTGGACAGCCAAGGCCGCAGACCCCCAGAGCTGACCCCTCCTAGAGCTCTTGGGCGTCCCTCTGGGGTCCTAGCCGATGACGCCGACCACAACCACCACTGTGGTCTGTCTGCTGAGCATGTATTTTGGGCTTAGAACTATACATAAATTATTCCATGTCATCCACATGGCAGTCTCACGTGAGAAAGATGTTTACTATCTTGTTCTCATGTACACATAAGGAATCTTGGATCTGAGAGCGAGTAAAGGACTGACCAAGGTGGCTCAGCAAGTGAGACACCTGCCGTTCAGACCCTGCCCTGTCGCCGCTGAAGCCCACGTGCCCACACTCAGGCCTCCCTCCGCAAGGCGGGGGCTCCTCCCCACTGCGCAGCCTGAGGTCTGTCCCAACGCTGAGAGCACTCCCATGCCAGCAGGCTCCTGGCAGCCAGTGCCAGCCCTCGGTCCCCAGCCTTTTCCCTGCCAAGGCCAAGATCCAGGCCGGCTGGCCCCAGGCCCGAGGGGCCCAGATAGTGATAATAATAATAGCAAGCAGCTCCTCTCTCTCTCTCTCTGTCCACCCCCTGCCTCCTTCCCTCCGTCCTGTTCCTCAGGACCAGCCTCAGGGAATCAGGGAAGGATACTCATGGGCCCTCTCAGAACATCTCAGGGCCTCTGAAACATCTGGGCCAGTGGTTTCAATGAGGCTCCCACAACATTCCTCAAAGGGTTCATGGACTCTACTAGCATGGCATTTCCTAAACCAGATCATCTTCATGAAAAGCCCCAATACACATCAGCAAGTTAAAAGCCTACAATAAACAAACTTGTTTAGCATTATTTAATCCACCGTTGCCCATGAAATTTATTTGACCACAGAGCTAGATGCTTTTTACATAATTTTTACATGATTTCAATTAACCTTTCAGAGAACTGGTGTTATAATGCACTTGGTGAACACTAATTTTAGCCCAGATAGGGAATCTGAACCCAGAGAGGATAAGTGAAATGCCTAAGATCACACAGCACATCAATTGCAAAGCCGAGGCATTAGCCAAAGACTCCTGATTTCTGCTACACCAGGGTGCCTCCAACACACACTCTACGCTGCCCAGGAGCTGAGTCAGGGGACCCCACCCAAGGTCCTAGAGGCCAGGTGGGACCTTTCCCTTGTCCCTAGTACCTTTCCAGACAAAGATTTTCCCGTTCTTGCCGTGGTCCAGGATGAAGCAGTCCTCCGACCTCAAGGCCCCCTGGGCGAAGGGGTTCTCGTCAGCCACGAGGGAGACTGACATGGTGCCCGCACCATTGGAAACCTGTGGGGACGAGGGAGAAGGAGGTGGCATGTGATTGTCTGCGGCCACCCACCCCTGCAATTTCCACCCCCTTGCCCTACCCCCACCCCAACTGACACTGCAGAGTAACACCTGGGCTCTTGTCCCCAGGCACGTGAAGGCTTTCTTTGCCCTTTTCTGCTTTGTCAGAACCATGTCTACAGACCTGCACTCAGAGGTAACATGGAAATTGCACACGGCAAGAGAAGGCAGGAGAAAATGCAGGAAGACAAGTGGCACAGGGGAAGAACTGAGTAGTTTGCTGAAAGGTGTTCAACTTCATCAGCAAAGAAAGGAAAGAAAAGACTAGACAAGAAAAGTAAAAAGAGCTAAATTCAATCTGGTATCCCAGATTAGAACCTGGAATGAAAAACTGGGGATATCCTAATAAAGTCTGTAGTTTATTTTTATTTTTTTATTTTTTTTTGAGACAGAGTCTCACTCTGTTGCCTGGGCTAGAGTGCCGTGACATCAGCCTAGCTCACAACAACCTCAAACTCCTGGGCTCCAGCAATCCTTCTGCCTCAGCCTCCCGAGTAGCTGGGACTACAGGCATGCGCCACCATGCTCGGCTAATTTTTTCTATATATTTTTAGCTGTCCAATTAATTTCTTTCCATTTTTAGTAGAGACGGGGTCTCGCTCTTGCTCAGGCTGGTTTCAAACTCCTGACCTCGAGCGATCCTCCCGCCTCGGCCTCCCAGAGTGCTAGGATTACAGGCGTTAGCCACTGCGCCCAGCCTGTAGTTTAGTTAATAGTGTTGAGCCAATGTAAATTTTGACAGATGTATCTGATTATGTTAAGATGTTAAGGAGAAGCTGGGTGAACAGTATATGGGAACTCTCTGTACTATCTTTGCTTTTTTCTATAAACCTAAAAATATTCCAAAATAAAAAGTTCATTTTACTTAAAAAAAAAAGTGTAGCATAATAGTCAAAATTCAAAAGATTGATAATATCCAATGTTGACAAGGCTCTGAGTAAACAGGCACCTTCAAATCCCTGGTGAGGGTAATTTTGGGAGCTCTTCCAGAGTACAGTTGATTTATATGTATCAGAACTTTAAATAATGTGCTCCACACTAATTAAGTACTTACTGCTATGTGCCAGGCACTGTTCTAAGCAATTGATATAACATAGAATTATAGAACTCTTTTAGTCCTTGCATGTGAGAGTTCTAGTACTATCCTCATTTCACTCCTAAGGAAACCAAGGGTCTACAGCCATACCACCCTGAACGTGCCCGATCTTGTCTCATCTTGTGAAGCTAAGCAGGGTTGGCCCTGGTTAGTACTTGGATGGGAGACTTCCTGAAAATTCCAGGTGCTGTAGGCTTTTGACAAAAAAATAAATTAAAAAGAAAGAAAGGAAAGGAAACCAAGGCCCAGACTGATTAAGCAACTTATGCAGCTAGAAGTAGCGAACCTGGGATTCAAACAAGGGCAGTCTGACTCTGCACCAGTCATTTTAACCACCGACTCATTGTTCATTATGTGACCCAGCAATTCCGTGTCTAGGGACTTGCCCTGATGCTCTACTGTACTCAGCACAAGTGCACCATTAGGGACCGTTTGCAACTGGAATGCATGGAAACATCCTAATGTCCATCAATTAGGATCTGCTTAAATTCTTACATTCATAGATTAGAACATTATATAGCTGTTATAAAGAGCCATGTAGCTCTTTATTATAGAAGGATATTCCAGACCATGTTGAGTGGCAAATAGAAGGCCACAGAACAGCAAGAATAGTTTGGATCCAGCTGGAACAGTAATTAGGCACAGAAAGATGCGTCTGGACAGAGGTGCATCCTTTCACCAAAATGGGAACAATGTAACCATGATACCCACCAAGAGGGGGAGGAGGACAGGATGATTTTTTAAATTGAGTATTGTCACTTTTGTAATTAAAATACATTTTAAAAAGTAATACTGGTTATCTCCTGAGTATTGCTCACTACTCTTTTATAATAACTATGTATTACTTTATATTCAGAAAAAAAAGATCAATAACGTGGTTTTCTTTGGAGTTGATGGGAATCTGCACCCCCATCTTGTTGTTGTTTTACCACACACAAGCCTGGGGCACAGCATGAGTACAATTGGGCTTTCTCCCAGCGCTCAGCCAAGTGCCAGAGTTCCTTAGCTCAAAATAAACCTCAATTCAGTTGTAAAAGTCATGAGGAAGAATTTATAAATAAAGTTATTAACCATAACCTGCAACCCCACACACAGACGCAACGTTTCTGTAGTATTTTCCGCCTAGTATTTTCCTAAGATACTTTTCCATCAGTTTTCTCTATGAACTCCCAAAACTCCTGCAAAGTTGACCTTTCTGCTTTTCCTCCCACTTTACAGACTAGGAAATTGACATCCAGAGAGAGAGCCCACATCGGAACATGACATGGATATGTCTGGAGTTTATCGCTAAGAAGCACATGAGTGTCCACTGGAGGCTTGAGAAAGCCCAGGCCCCCCGAAGGGGTGCTTTGCTCAAGGTCCCACAGCACGGGGCTGGGGAAGACCAGGCCTCCTGCCTCCCTGTCCCGACCCCACTACCACACCCAGGGGGACAGTGCATCTGGGGCTCACCTTGTAGAGCTTGGCCAGCTTGCGGTTGGCTGCATCCTCTTTGGCTGTGTCGTCGGTTCCTGGGGGCAGATCCGGCTTGGGGCCCAGCACCTGCAGGAAACAGAGACATGGAGAGAAAGGGTGGCCGTGAGGGGGGGGGCCTAGGCTCCTGACTGAGCTCCCCAGGCAGGCCACACAGGCATCCACAAGACCCCCACACACAGGGTCCAATCCCCTCCGCAGACGTCCTGCCTCTGCTCACACACCATATGCCTATTAAAAGTCTTCCCCTCCTGTCTCCTTGACTCCTGGAGCTCCAGAACACCTCTGCTCCTCTGCCTCCAGGACAGCCCCTCAGATATTTAAGCTACCTTCAAACTGGAGCTGCTGAACTCCTTCCACCACAGGCTTTTGAAAGATCTCACTGCATCCTCGCATCCACGCCAGGAGGCACAGATTATCACTCTCACTTTCCCGAAGAGGACACTGAGGTCCAGAGAGGTGAAGTCACTTCCCCACACAGCTATTAGATGGCTAAGTCAGACTTTGAACTTCAATCCCTGTGACTCCTGACCCGATTTTCACTCCTCCATTCTGGGCCTTTTTGGCCTTAACAGCCCAGGCTACTGTCCCTCCCAAGCCTTGGTTGGTGTCCAGGCTCCTTCCCACATCCATCACCCTGCTGTTCTTTCCAAAAACTGCAACTGGATGTCCCCAGATAAGCAGGAGCCAAGTGGCATGGAACAGAGCTCACGGTCTCCTCCTCTGCCTGGTGAACCTTGCCTCTATTCATATGTCCTCAAAGCACAATGGCTGGCAATCTTATCATGCAGCTGACTAAACAGGCCATACATCACAAGGGACAGTCAGAGGAGGAAAGAGGGGATTGGGTCCCAGTGGCCTCTTTCTAACCTTGCTCCAGCACCAAGCTGGCCCTCAGAGAATGGTGGAAGATCCTCTTCTTCAACTCCCGCCAGGACCTGACCTTCCCTGCTGGAGGTGTGGCTCACACTCCCACAGGCACCTGTCCTGGGACTCCAGCCCCACCCCCAGGGCAGTGTGGGAGTGGCCAGGGAAGCTGACCTTCCCCATCCCTAAAACATTCAGGATTGGTGGAAAAACAATCTCATAATGGGGGACACAGAACTTATGTCTTCCTCAAATTCACCTCAAATAGCCTACGGAACGGAAGAATGTCACGAGCAGCCTGTCCCCACGCCCACCCCACCCTGCACCCCATGGGCACCTGGAGCATCGCCTCAGGCTCAGTGCCCTCCTCAGACACGTGCACTCGGGCCCGGCCACTCCGCTCGTTGTCCCGGATGCCCTTGGACACCTGCGTGGCCTTCAGTCTTTCAAATCGGCTGCTGCCGGAACCGCACCACTGGTAGATGTCCTGGAAGATGGAGACCCCGGTAAGTCAGTGCCTCGGCCTTCGTATAAGCCCTGCCCAGTGACAGGGCTGGTGGGACACCGTGGGGTTTATGCAAACTCACCTTGTTCTGTGCTTGCCCGGGGGAGGGCTGGCAGAGTTTGCACGTGTGCATTATCCACATACAATGAGTGTGATCCTGGCACACCAGGGGATGTGAGTGCGTGTCTGGGGATATGTCTTTTTTCACAGGTACAGCTACATGTAGAATGTGTACGAACATGTGTGCCTGCTGACGGGAATGTGAATTGGTGCAACCGCTTTAGAAAACCATTCAGCCACAGCTACTAAAGCTCAAGATACCTTATACCCTGTGACCCAGCAATCCTACTCCTAGGAATATACCTGACAGAAATGTACTCGTATGTCCACCAAAAGGCCTGAGAGAGAATGAGAGAATGTTCAAAGTAGCACTACTCGTAGTAGCCCAAGTCAGAAAGCACCCCAAGTGTCCATGAATATAAAGGATAAATAAACTGTGTCACACCCACACAACTGAATCTTAGAAGGCAGGTCTGTGCTCACGTGGACTGGTGAGGTGAGTGTGTACAAAGCATCACACATCTGTAAGGTAGGCCCAGGTAAGTGCATCCCACATACATTGTCACATATAACATGCATGGGCAACTACATGTATGGCATACACATGTGGGACCTTGAACAGCACACCCAGGTCTACATGTGTGGGCATTCATTATGGTGCACGTGTTCATGCCTGGTGGGCAAGAGCCTATAGTTTTTTTTGTTTTTGTTTTTGTTTTTGAGACAGAGTCTCACTCTGTTGCCCAGAGTAGAGTGCCGTGGGGTCAGCCTAGCTCACAGCAACCTTAATCTCCTCTCCTGGGCTCAAGTGATCCTTCTGCCTCAGCCTCCCAAGTAGCTGGGACTACAGGCATGTGCCACCATGCCCGGCTAATTTTTTTCTATATATTTTTAGTTG
>CAUYRT010042597.1:0-36096 GCA_963574885.1 Lepilemur ruficaudatus
TTGAGACAGAGTCTCACTCTGTTGCCCGGGCTAGAGTGCCGTGGCGTCAGCTTAGCTCACAGCAACCTCAAACTCCTGGTTTCAAGCGATCCTCCTGCCTCAGCCTCCTGAGTAGCTGGGACTACAGGCACGCTCCATCACACCTGGCTAATTTTTGCTATTTTCAGTAGAGATGGGGTCTCGCTCTTGCTCAGGCTGATCTCATACTCTGGAGCTCAAACGATCCTCCCGCCTCAGCCTCCCAGAGTGCTAGGATTACAGGCATGAGCCACTGCCCCGGCCTGTCCATTTTTGAATTATTTGTCTTTTGCTTCTCTCCCTCCCCACCTTTTAAGAAAGTATTTACAAAAACGTTGCAAAGGTAGTAAGTAAAGTCAGTTTCTGTATCCCCCTCACCCCTGTCCCCCCCTTGTTAACATGTTACATCATTATGGTACATGTGTCAAAACTAAGAAATCAACATCAGTACATACTGTTCTTTAAACTCCAGACATTATATGGAATCTACTAGTTTTTCCACTACTATACTTTTTCTATTCCAGGATCCAATCAGGATACCACATTGGATTTGAACACCATGTCTCCTTAGTCTTCTCTCACCCGGGACAGATTCTAAGTCTTCCCCTGTTTTTTAATCACCTTAACAGTTTGAGAAGTATGGGTTAGGTATTTTGTTAATAATCCTCAACTTGAATATCTGATGTTTTTTCTCATGATTAAATTGGTGTTATGTGTTTCACAGGGGTGATGTGCCACTCTTATCACATCATATTAGGGTGTTCATGATATTGACATGACTTATAACTGGTAATGTTAAACTTGATCACCTGACCAAGATAGTATTTGCCAACTGTTTCCACTGTAAAGTTGCTTTCTCCTCTTTCCATATTCTATTCTTTTGAAGCAACTCGCTAAATCCAACCCACCACACTCAAGGTGACTTGCTTCAAAGCTCCACCTCCTGGAGGGTACTATCTACTTAAGTATTTGGAATTCTTCTACCAAAAAAACTTGTATTTTCTCCCCTATTTATTTATTTGTCCAATCATTTATCTATATCATGTATATTTATTTTATACTTTGGGCTGTGATCCAATGCTATATCATTTATTTTATTGCTCAAATTATTCCAGTTTCAGCCACTGGAAGCTCTTTCAGGTTGGTTCCTCTGTCTCTTTGACATGCCATCATTATTTTGGTTTTTTTAGACATTTTGTTACTTTGAGATACTACAGATGCCCTGGGCTCATTTTGTATTTTCCTTTTTTTTGCCTTTATATTTGAATTTCTTTATATATTTTAGATAATTTTTGAGTATTATATAAACATTTGCAAATGTTTTTCTCAGTCTCTTGTCATTATTAAATAATTCGGATACTATCATAATTATGTATATTTTTCTTAAATTTTTTTATTTGTTTGTTTTTAAGTTTTTGTTTAAGAAGACTTTCTTTACCCCTTTGGTCATTAAAACATGCTCATATTTTCTTCTAATAAACTTACAGTCTTGTTTTTACTTTTACATATTTAATCCATCTGGAATTTATTTTTACAAATGGTGTGTAGTAAAGATAGAGCTTTATCTTTTTCCCACATGGCTAGACAAGTACCCTAACATCATTCCCCATTGTTTTGAAATGTCACTGTTTTCAGGTTTTCCTTTTTGCTCCATTAACCTATTTGTCTTGTCTATTCCTTTACTAAAACCACACAGTTTCAATTACTAGAGCTTTGTAGTATGTCTTGATTTCTGTTTGGGCATGGACTTTCTTATGTACACTAGATTTGAGAGACCCAGTTGTCTAATGCAGGGTTTCTCAACCTCCACATTGTTGACATTTTGGACCAGATAATTTGTGGTGTGGGCTGTCCCGTACGTTGTAGGTTTGGCAGCATCCCTGTCCTCTAACCACTAGATGCCAGTATCACCCTCCCCCCCAATACAATAATCAAAAATGTCTCCAGACATTGCCAAATGTTTTCTAGAGGGCAAATTTACCCCCAATGGAGAACCACTGGCCTAATGTGATGAACAAGACTCTTAAAAATCCTAGGGAAGCCTGTGATTTTACTGGGAGGATTGACTTCTCTGCCCCCATGACTTAAGCTCAGATATATGACTTATTTAATCAAAGAAATGAGAGCTAACATGATAGTTGTTTCCACTGAGTGGAAACACTTAAAAGCCAGTGTTGACATATCCATCCATGTTCTCCTTCCTTTCCTGCCATGGAAACGCCGGAAGCATGTGTTAAAATGTCAAAGTATCCTCCAGTGACTTAGTTGAGCAGAGCCCCACTAAGCCAAGTTGACTGCGTAGCATAAACTTAATATTTTAAGCCAATGGAAATTTATAATTTTTGTTACCAGAGCATAATTTGGTCTATGCTGACTGATACATTGAAGTTTGCACAATAAGAGAAATATGGTGCTGCCTCTGCACCCTGACTTAAATAGAAACTTATTTATTTTCTCTCTGTGTCTTGTTTCCTGATGCTGAAATACTGGAAGAAAATATGAACAAAAAAGCTATCCAGGCAAATAAGTTTGGCAGAAACTTTTGTTCTTTGTTAGTGCCTCCAGGTGCCAATTAAGGAACTGGGAACTAAAAGCTCTGGGGATGTCAAGAGAGGGTTCTTATTCTAATCTCCATTAGAAGCAAACGTACACAGTGATGGTTTCACTTCTGCAAAGGTGCCTTCTATAATGGGGTATCCCCGTAGACACTTTATCCTTACAAAACTCTGGGAGACAACAAAGCAGTGTCAAGGGAAAACAAAGTCCTTCATGGTTTTAGAGGAAAACCAAAAAAACAAACACTGCATTTAAACACAAAAAGTCTAAACTTAGGCTTGCTTTTACCGGTATTTGTTTTTATCAGTATTTCTAAAAGCATTTAGTGACTTAGTCATTAGATTTATCAAATCTGAGGTCTTGCTTCACTGCCATTATTCTCAAAGACTAGGAAATAAATCATGTGCAACAAAACAGTCCAGTGACCTTTTCAGGATATTTTCCGGTAGAGGTGTACGGTATTTCACCATGTTCTCAGCAGAGCCCTTTCTCCTCTAGTCATCACAGCCGTGTGTAATAAATAGAGTGTTTCTATTTAAATGTTCTGTACTCTCTGCAAATCATTCCCAATGCCAGTGAGACAAATTCTAAGGAATTACTCTGTGAAGAGTTAGGATTATTCAAAGAGCCTCCAGCTCTCCACACACCCTTTGGAGCCAATTCTCTGGAACGGAAACTATCTCTCTAATTTTCTAAATTGGTAGGTGTGTACCATTACTCACCAAGGAAATTTATTGCCTAAGAAAGTGGGAACAAATAGAATTGGCTCATGCCAGATAAAACTCCAGCAGGTGTACAGCTTTCCTGCCCAGCTACAACAACCCTTTTCCCTTTAGTTCTTTGCCACCCGTTTGCCAGAGATTCCTTATTTATGCCACAACCATTTGCAACACAGTTCTAGGGGGCAATGTCTTTCTCACTTCAAGTTACTTCAGTGAACAAGTGAACTCAGTTCTACTGAGGGATGGTTAATGGTTCAAACAAAATTCCAATTGCTTGAATGTTAGCATTGGCACTTTCTATCACTAATATTGAATAGGTCCTTCATGGATCAAAACATTGAGAGTATTTATTCCTAGGAGCAAGATAATGTCTTTGAAGTTGCACCATGAACATTACAGACAGGAAAAATGATTTTAATAATGGGAAAAAGTAAAAAAGGTGTCTTTCCAGACTCACCCCATGCAAGAGTGTCTGGCACATAGTTGGTTCTCGATAACCTGAGTGAAAACACTCAGAGTACACCATCACCTTTGATTGCCAAAACAGAGACATGATGATGGCTTACAAAAGTATCTACACTGAGGATGTGAGTAATGAACATTCTTAACTATCCTTTTCTGAAGCGTGTCAAAATCATTGTTTAAAATACCTTTTCTGTTGCTCTTCCAGATGACAGCATGGAATGTCTTCAAAAAGAAGTGCAGAAATGTGACTCTGTATACTTTTATTAAAGTAATTATGATAATAGCAAATTTATGGTGTGTTTGCTACATGCCAAGCACTGTGTCCTAAATGCTTTCCTAGATGAACTGCTATAGGCTTCATGAAAGGAGGACATAGTGTTGTATCCCCAATGGCTGGAGGCACACACAGTGTTTGATACTTGGAAGTGTTTCATAAGTTCTTGTTGAATGAATGAATGATTACAGAATCCCATTTAATCCTCATACTATCACCCATTACCAGATGAGTAAATTAAGTTCAAAGGTCACATGTCTCTCAGAGATGGAGTAGGATTTGAACTCATGTTGTCCAACTATAAAGCCTACCCTCTTGACCTTTATGGTGTCAACTTACTCGTTCAATTTTAACCTGCAGAAGAACACAGAAAAATTCAGGTTTGGCAGTTTCACAAAGATTCACTGTTTCCTAGCTTCCCCCAACACTGCCCCTCATTCCTCTAATAATAGAGGAACTGATACAAGCCCAGTTCTCCTGCACATTCAGGAAAGAAGCATAAGTGCAGGGTAAATAAAGAGTGTCACATCTGGGGAACTGGGACGTGGGGGATTAGAAAATCATAGACATCTTGTGCAATATTGAGATTTTACCTGAGATTTTACCAATTATACAGGCCTTTCAATTCACATAAAGTACTCATGTAATCACTGACACTTACAACTGACCTCTTCTTGGAAGATGACAAAGAATTCATTGTACAGAGCTTTATTAGACAATTACAACAGGTGAAAACTTCTGCATTCCTTTTTCATTATGTCTTTGGCACTTCTGGGAACAGGAAAGGCACTGAGTTGCTTACATACCTGACCAGGGCCACGCAATTCTGAGCCAGCCAGGGTAGCTCCTCTTGGGCTAAGCAGTGGAGAAGAATGCCTTCATTGTCAAGTGAGAAGGAAAGCCTGCAGCTGCTCAGCTGAAAGGTAAATAGGAGGGGAGATTCTCTTCACATAAAAACCAATTCTAATGCATCCTACATTCCTTGGACCGTCACATCAAACCACACGTGGCATGAAAAAGTGCAGATTTCAATTTAGGTAATGTACACACCGTTGAAGGTTAGCAGAGGACCATGACCAGGCCAATCCATCTTCAGTAGATTAATGTCTGGGTTAGGCAGGTATGTCATAAAACATGGCCAATGCAGGGAGATGCTCAGGGCTGGCCCCCTTCTTCCCTAATGCACTGCAATGCTTGCCTGTAAGAGAGCTTTGGTACTTGTAAGGCTATTGCTTTTAAATGTTCCCTCTGACCCAGATAATGTCAAAATGTCTGAATGCATGTGATCCTCTTTTTCCAAAAGAGCATCTCTAATGTAATGCAAATGCACACTGTGGGGGAAATTCCAGCTGAGAAAATGAGGCCTTATATTTCTAAAACCATATACATGTCAATAGCCCATTATTCTCCTGTTTTAAATGTAATTGCAGCCCAGCTTTGAATGAATTCCTGAAATAATAAAATACATTGAGTAGCAGTCACTGACTCTTGCCGTTATTTTATGCCTGCTCTTTCTTCCTCCCTTCTGTCCTTCCCCGGCCCCAAAAACAAGAAAAAAAGCAAGAAGAGGTTGTGGAGAAGGGAAAGGAGGAGAGAGAAAAGTGAAAGTCAGATTCCTTGTCTTGAGTGTGTTATCGGAACACTATGTGCAAAGAAAATATGTGGCGTTACAACATTGGTGCCTCTAAACCATTTATATAAATGTATCGTGCATAGTCCAATTTTGCATGACAAAATATTTCCAGGCAATTAAAAATACTTATAATTGTTTTCTTTGGTAGGAACTTCCTTCTATTTCCAATTTTTGTTTAAAGCTAATGTTTCCTGTAAAGCCTCAACAGCAATCACTTTGAAAGAGCCCTTCAAAATCGCTTTCTCTCTTAGTCATGTGAACTGTCCTATTTCCTCTTGATAAATTTAACATGTGTGCAGTACAACCTTTATTGCCAGACTAGTGAAATTAAAGGACTCATTATCTCATTCAATTCTGCTTCTGATACTCCTCCACCCTTTCTTCCTATTTCTCACCCTGTCCTTTTCTCAGGAATTGTCTAAGACGTACTTCTTATGGTTAAAGGTGAGATTAATTTATTTTGTAGCTGGGAGATTCACAATGATTCTCCTAACATTTTTCTCCCTTTGGAAGGTAATTTAGACCATACCTCTTTTAACAAGTAAAATTAAGATGTCTCAACTTCCTGTAACATAGGTGTGAAATTTACCAAAGAGATATCAAAAATAGCAAATGAAAACATTTTTGAAATGAAGCCAAATGTTACCCAATGCATCCTACACTTTTGCAGGAATTTTCCCCTCGCAAAATGTCAGAGTAAAACATAATTATTTTATCTTAAAAAGTTTTTAAACACAATTTTATTTTACCTATAAGTTGGGTTAATTCTTAAAAGGGGAAGATTGCTCTGGTTCAAATTCTTCCCACAACTTCCTGCAGGGCAAAAAAAAACTGAGGGTAATCATTGTGGTTCTTTGGTCCAAAGACCTTAAATTTGCTTTCTAATATTCTTTGAGTCTCTGAGTTCCATGATAAAGCATTGTGTCACTCCCTGGAAGAACCAGTCTACTGAGTTTATCATTAAGAAACCTTTTTGCTGCATGCACCAGAACACTCAACCAAGTTCCATAAAATGTAAAAGCATTTATTATTTCTTAATCAGATTGAAAAAACCAGAGAAGATAATCTAGCTATCAGGCATTTCAATCTTCAGTTTGAATCAACTTTCTTGCTAACTTTTCTTTGAGGAAAAAAAAATGTAAAAAATATTTGCATTAAGTAAGGCACTAGTTTGTTGTCTCTGGACAAGTTCGGCATTGCAAAACACAATTTACATTGAGAAGCTAGTTCTTAAGTTAGTTGTACAGAACTTTGAATATACGTTTCAATTGAAATTATCAAAAATTATGATTGTTCTTTTAGCCAGTCCCCCAAATCCTATACCTCCCAGGAGGTCCTTGGAGTGTACTGCTAACTGCACCCCTTCACTTACATCTTAATTGTTTCCTGTATGATAGTTACAAGTTAAGCAGCTGTAAGTCTTGGGTCACCTGTATAACTACTTGGAATTTACCCCCAAACTCTAGTGTTATGCCAAACAATTTGTGTCCTAGAGCAATCAAATCAATCCTTTGCTATAGTTTAAACTTATTTCTTTGATGTCTCAATGAGCTCATCCTTAACTATTTGGAAGAGATGCAGTGCCCTTCCTGCAATTGTCACTTGGCTCAGAGCCCTGTGGATTTGCTGCTTCTGATCGTCTAATCCACATAATCAAAACTTTTTCCACCTCAAGAATCAGCCCATTCCATTTTATTATTCCATGTTGATTGCATCAGCCTAGGGACAATCCATGCCATGTGGCATCCCTTGCTTTGGTAGCAGTCTTAAGGTGTTCAAAAATATGAATTTTATGTATTTATCATGGGGTCAGCCTAAATTAAATAGTTTTAAAGATAAGAGTTGGAAGATTTAAGGATATTTACAACTTCCTTTTTATTATTGAAAAAAAATCTTGATTTTTTTTTTTAATGCAATGCTTTGAGAATCATTTAGAAGCATTTGGTTACCAATAATAGGCACCTGAAAACCAGTGGCCCAAGCATATTAAAGGCTATTGTTCTCTACCGTAAAAGAAGTCTGAAGCTGGCCCAGGACTAGTATCACAGGCATTCAATGCATGCGATTTTTTTCTTTTCCTTGCTTCTACTTCAATATCACCAGTTCTGAACTCAGCTACATGATTAGAGGTGGGATATGATAAGAACAGAGGATGAGAAGATGCTAACAAAAAGGAAAGGGGTCAAAGATATCCTTATGGGGACAGTAGGAAGGTATGGGGAGACATTTCCTGCTAGCTCAACTATGTTAAAATACATTAACAAGTATGGTGGAGTCTATGAATAATGGAATCTTTAAATATCATTTACCAAGGTGTCACAGAAAACCTTGGAGCTTTCATCTTTCTTTAATTTATGTCACAGATTGTATTCATATACATTCTGCCTCTTCTCTGTTTCTCATCAAGCTGAATTTCTATCAACGTTTGTAACCCTGAGGATAGACAAAACTAAAATTAGCTCCACTTCAGTCTGAAGGGGGAAATTTTTTGCAGATAAAAACAGTCTCTTTATGTCTTTAAGTCTATGGTAGTTGATTAGTCCCTGCAGTAGGGAAAATTAAATTTTGTGGTTGAGACCCAGCGTGCTTGGATGGTTTAATAATACTATGGCCATGGTCCAATGGCTAACAACCAAGTACTGAGGTACGCACTGTACTTTTCTCCCTCATGCAACACCTGAAAATCCTGGGGCGAATCAAACAGCAAATTAAAGCTCAGACAACCTTCACCTGCAAACCATGCATGGTATAAGGAACCCATTTTAATGTTTTCTGGCTGAAGTCATAAGGAAATAGGAATACAAAAGAATGGCCATGAAGGAATCCTGGTAAGTTCTTAAAGCACCTCAGTTTGTGAGACGTTTTCTCCCTTTCCAGTTTCTTGTAACTTTAACTGTGCTTAAAAGGTAGTGATTTTTTTCCTCCAAATTCCAGACTGTACAAGGGTCAAGATGAATACTGAATAGGGGAAAAAAAAAAAGTCTTATGAATGGGCATACTACATCTGAAGGTCTTAAGGGTGGGACTGTTTGGAGAGAGAAGCATTTGGAATTTAATTTTGTGTCTGTGGAGCCCTTCTAGTCCTGAGCCGAGACTACATTGCAACGGACAATTCAGTGACTCCATCACTCCAACTAGCGTCAAGAGGACGAGACAAAACCAAGTAGCGAAAGTACCACTTGCAAGGTTCTTGAACTTTTTTAAAGATTAAATCTGACCTTTTATCATGTGTTCATGTGTTTATAATGTTTGGTTCAATAATATGCTCTTGTTCCCCCAAAGAAATTCCAGGAGAAAAGTTTTACTATTTATTAATGATGCATGTATTATAGTTTGTGAGTGGAGGACAAAGATTGAAAATAAGCTAAAATCAACAGAGATAGAGAATGGGGATATGTATTAGTTGTCAACTGCTGATATTTATTATTCCACAAACTGGGTGATTTACAACATAAATGTATCATCATACTGTTCTGAAGGTCCAGAGTCCTTAAATCAAGATGTTGGCAGGGTTGCATTCCCACTGGAGGCTCTCCACTGAATTCGCGCCCTTACCGTTCCAGCATCTAGAGGCGCCTGTGTGCCTAGATTCACGGTCCTTCCTCCATCTTCAAAGCATAGCAGTCCAACTTCTGCTGCATGTTTCCCTTCTCTCTGATTGTCACATTTCTGCTGCTCTCCCACCTGTACCCTTGTGAGTACCTGGATAATCCAGGATAATATTCCCATTTCAAGATCCTTCATTAAACCTGCAAAGTCTCCCCTTCCTGTTTATATTTGTTTTTGTTGTGAGATAACAGATTCACAGGATCTGAGTATTAGGATATGAGCATCATCTTTGGATAGCATTACACAGGCTACCACAGGATGCTCAAAACTAACCTCTCTAATGCAATTGTTCATTCTGGGATGTATGATACAAATTTCTGCTCAACAAGGGACAGGGAGTGTGCTGTTTCTGTGTACTACTATGAGAAGTCTTTTTAAAAATGCATTTCTGAGTTGAGAGTGGTTTTGTTTCTGGTTTAAAAAATTTCAAGAGCTTCCCATGATGTCAAAAGTAAATACACGCTCCACTAAATGTCCATCCAAAGTTTGCCCCATAACGACCAAACTTGCATTGCACTATTTTTCCATTTCAATCATTCACTCACACCATGGTGCATTTTCCTTACCTAATGGGTCTTTATTTAATCTGCTCTCTCAGCCTATTCTTCTAATACGTGGTCAACACCAAACCCATTCTATAGAATCCATTTCATATCCCAGACCCCTACATAAAGCGTTCCCAGATAGCTAGATTTGGAATTGTCATTATCAAAATAACTAACAAATGCAAAAGGTGTTACAGTTACAACGAGAATCATGTTTATCAAACTCTATAGGGCAGGAATATAAATTTCTTCATTTCCAGGTGAAGAAATAGCCTCACCAACGTTAGGTTACTTGGTGAAACCTGTGACCTCTGAATCCAGGTCCATGCTTGTTTTCATTCTGATTTCTTAAATACATCTAATTCTGACTCTAGGCCATTTTTTAGACATATCTCTCTCCTTAATCTTTCCCTCCAAACTTTGTTTTTCTTTTACGGTATTTGTCACAGGCTGCTTGGAATCATAGTTGTGTTTGTACTTGTCTGCCATTCTCAGGCTCTGAGAACAGGAACCATGTCTTTCATTTAGGCCTCAAGAAAAAGAATTCGCATGTATTGATCACCTATTGTATACTGGGCACTTTTCTCATTTATGCTATTTGTACCTCACAATTACTTTGTGAAAGAGAAAGAGGTATTATTCATTTCATTTAATAGATGAAGGCATTGGAATTTAAGAAAATTACACATATTTGTTTGGATACACAGCAAGTCTGCATGATACTCAAGCCTATATTCTTTCTATATGCTTTGCTGCCTACACACTCAATAAATTTTTGTTGAAGTAAAACAAATATCACTGTAGTGTAACTACTGTGAAATATGTTTCCCTTAGGGAGATGGTAAGACAAGTGTGGAATTTGCCTTGAGGTAAAGCTCCAGGAATCAGGAATACATTCTAAATGCCAAAAAACCATGGGAAGAGGAAGAAGGGGGTGAGAGTTTTGTGAGTTCACAAAAATTTACATTTTGAGGCCATCAAAATACCCTCACCTATCAGAAAACAGACACTTAAAGCAAAAGTTTGCTTAGGAGGCATGATTTTACCTTTTGGTAAATAACAAGTACCTTACACTCAGTTAGCCAGGAGAAATGATTTAAGTTTTATTTCTGGATAATAATTGAGTAACACTTTGGAATGTGATCCCCTGCCAAGTGGCCGCCATTGGTTTCACACAGCTGTAGTTAGGGATGGCAAGAGCTATTTACTGGGAAAATGATAATGCAATTGGATGTGTACCCAACCCAAGGGTGAGATAATTTCTGTTGTGCTGTATCACAGGCTTGCAGTTAGAGTCTGTTTGCTCAGCCTGTTGGTAGTGCCTGTGTGGTTGATGCTAAGTCATAAGATTAGAAGAGAAAGGTTTACCTTCATTTTAGATTAGGGCAAATGGTGCAAAGATCCAGCCCCAGTCAATCGGTATTTTCCAAATTCATAGTTTACCTTTCAAGCATATAGACTGTGTTCTTCTCCTTGGATTTGTTTAACTGAAATGTTTACACTTGACTCAGTAATCTCACTCCTGGGAATGCACACTAAGGAAATGATGTAAAATAAGAAGCAATGGGCATGTGTTTGCGACATTATTTATAATCATGAAACATTGGAAAAAACCTAAATGTCCAGCAATCAATGAATGTTTAATAAATTATTGCACATCCTCTTAAGGGAATCATTATGCTGCAATCAAATCATAATTATGAAAACCATTCAGTAAACAAATATTGAAAACCCATGTAGCAATATGGGAAATGTCTAGAATGTATAAGTAAGTGAAGAACTAGAATGCAAGCCTAGCTAAAGTGTCCCGTCTTACGGTTTAAGACGCAATTCACATACCCTTGTCAGGTCCCTCTGGCCAGTATGTCATAGACATTAGGGTAGTCCACCAAGACCTCAAGCTCCTCTCATTGCATCACCAGAGATTTCCATATGCTTTCCAGTGACAGAGATGGGAGGAGTCTGGTCTACTTGAGTCATCTCTTCATGTGATGCTTGTGACAGAAGGTTGCTAACTGCAGAATATAATATGGTCTTTTCTGGCCATGTCCAAAGAAAAATAGCTGATGGGAAGTCAGTTCCAGTAAGTTTCAGAGGGGCCAAGGTGACGTTTACTCTCCAATAACACTTGACCATGGGGACTCTCCAGCAAAATGGAGAGGACCCTTGGTCTCCCATCATTTTCATTACCTCACTCAGCTATCCACACAGGATATGAAGATGCCCCAGAGTAGTGGAGCTGTGAATGTTTCTAGTGTCAATTGCCTCATGAGCCAATGCTGGTGGAGAAAGGGGCAACAAGTGGAAAAGTTCACTGGAAATCAGGTAGTCAAATTTCCTAAGGGGAGAAAGTAGGCTATGGGAACTAGTGCTACTTCTGGAGTAGAGCTGATTGGAAATTGCCAAATGCCAAAGAGACCGATGGGGCTTCTAGGTAGCAGGGAAGTAAGGGCTGTTCTCAGGATATAGCTGCATTTCCTCTGTTCTGGTCCATACCATGGAGGCTGGATTGGAGCCCCTTTCCAGTCACAGCAAGTTCTGCAACAGAATTCTATTCCCTGAGGTCATGCTCACTTAAGAGAACCCATTCATTAGTAGCCTGAGCCCCCAGATGTGCTTGTATACTTAACTATTCACACACATACTCAGTCCCTTCTTAGGGTACAAAACTGGACCAGAACTAGTTCTTTCCTGAATATTTCTCCTTCTTCTTCCCATCTTTACTCAGGCCAGGCTAGTCTTTTGGTTTCTACTTTGTTACACTTTCATCTATCTTCACCCTCACAGAAAAGAGGTTTTAGAAATTTACAACCTTACACCTTGGTTGTAGCCAAACAAACCTATACTCTTCCCCTAAATCGCAGGAGAAAGGCATTAACTGTTTCTCCTGCATTCTCAAATCTCTTAATATCACATGCAAGTGTGTCCACTAATTTTCCAGAGTCATAATACAGGAGAAGGGGCTTGGTTTTGATTACAGAAAAAAAATTCTTTCACCCCTTTTGTCCAAAAAAAAGAGGAGCCTGGAAGGTTTGCTCCAAGATATCCTTGCGTGCACAGAGTGCTATCAATTGAGTCTTGTCGGAGGGAGGAGAAGGAAAAGGAGAAAGAAGGAAAGAAAGAAGAGCAAGGAGAATGGGGAGGGAAGAAGGGTAGAGGAGAAAGCAAAGGAGGATGAAGAGAAAAAGAAGGAAATGGCAGAACAAGATGGTCACCCAGGTTGCAAAACTTATGATAACAACTATTGAAGTACTATGTGTCTGAAAGAGACTGAGAGAATAAAGACCTATATTCCAGCCCAGCTCTTCAATTTGATTATGAGACAGACAAGTCATTTAACCTCTCTGTTCCCAGACTCATAATTTACAAAAAAATGAAATTATCTTTAACAGAAATTAATATCACAGGTCGGGTGCGGTGGCTCACGCCTGTAATCCTAGCACTCTGGGAGGCCGAGGTGGGCGGATTGCTCAAGGTCAGGAGTTCGAAACCAGCCTGAGCGAGAGCGAGACCTCGTCTCTACTATAAATAGAAAGAAATTAATTGCCCAACTAAAAATATATAGAAAAAATTAGCCAGGCATGGTGGCGCATGCCTGTAGTCCCAGCTACTCAGGAGGCTGAGGCAGTAGGATAACTTGAGTCCAGGAGTTTGAGGTTGCCGTGAGCTAGGCTGATGCCACAGCACTCATTCTAGGTCGGGCAGCAGAGTGAGACTCTGTCTCAAAAAAAAAAAGAAAAGAACTTAATACCACCTTTTCATCAGTGACTGCTATAGATATGTGTAATATCTGTTGATGATTCAAAGTGAACAGAGCAACCGGTAGCAACTTTGATTAGTAGATCATCAGATTTGCTGAAATGAAGATGTAATCAAAAACAAAAATTTAGTTATTTCAAGACACTAAAAGATTAAAGGGATTGCCAAAGAGTTGCTAGAGAAGGATTTGGTATGTAGAGAGAAAAATACAAAGAAGATATAATGAATAGTACAGAATTAAAATCTACAGAAACCAAGAAATCAATTTCAACACCCCATCCAATGTTTAAATCACCTCTATAACATCCTTATCATGTAGTTATTTTGAGAAGTGATTTGCAAATATTGTTCTGAAGAGATACAGGGGCTCCTCCAACTTGTTCCAGAAGTCACTTTAAGGGAGCAAAAGAGGAGAAGGAGAGTCCGTACTACACAAACTGTGAAGTACTTCAAAGAGGGGAAAGAGAAATCCTTTAAGTAGAGCAACTCCATTCTCAGCCTTTTTATATGTGGGTATTCTGGGGAAAAAATAAATTGATCTGAAAAAAAAGGGTTCTATTACTTTAAAATCATTTTTTTAAAATCTCTGGTCTGGATTATGCTTGTATACCTTCATTATGTGTTTATGCCCCTATTAAATTCTGGCATCCAAAACAGAACAGAATAGTATGATGTAATCTTTTCCAAGATGGTGATGGTCTGACAGATAATACCCTTCAATACCTAACCCATGAGTGAGATTTGGTTTTGTTTTTATCTTCTTGTTTGTTTGACAGCCACATAACTTGTCTTTCTACACCTGCAGGGACCAGTTATCGAATTCAACTGCTCCCTGGGAAGAGGTAAACTTGGGTGAAGCAGTCCCTGCTAGTTTAGGGCAATGCCTGAGAAGCACCTCAGCTGTGAACCATCAGCAGGAACACTCCTGGTGGCTGAGAAGGAAGATGTTAATCCTTAAAGGGGTTATGCAGCACAGCATGCACTGTAGTCCCCTCCACCCTTGAATCACTTAAGTCCTTTGTCACACATAATAAATTTGCTCCATTTGGGATCATCTCTTCCAGGATTCTGGTCAGTCTCTATTCTTGGGAAAACATATAAGAAAAAGGACAGTGAAGTAACTGAGCCTTATTTTCAGCTTCTTCTGTCTTCCAGCTGCAGGAGATGAGGCTCTTTACACACTACCAAAGAAACCCTATGGTTTTCACATTTAGCCCTAGATTGGTGCCTAACCACTCATAGGCATGGATCATGTTTTTCCAATGCATTGATTGCCCAAGCAACAGCTATTCAATTTCTTAGCTCTTATAAGAATCACCTCTCCTGTCCCCACATATACCTAACTTGTCAAACACCAGTGATGTTGCAACAGATGTGCATTTTCTTCCACAGTATTCCTCCCAGTTCACCGCTGGTGAAAGCTTTAAAAATTCTACTACTACCAACATAGCACCAGCAATGGGGTCCTCATTGCCAGCCAGCCAGGTACAGATCCAGCTCCAAAATCTCATTTGCATCTACTTCTAAGGATCATTCCTGGCACCAACTGTTGGCAGTTGGGAGCCCTGGGAAGCAGACTCTAAGATGGAGATTTGCATGCAAGATATTTATTGAGGAATACTCTTAGTAACAACACATGTAAGAAAGTAAGGGAAGCAGGACACGGAAGAGGGACAAGTTGAACCTCAGTGTAGTTCCATCAGAGACTTGAGCAGATCCCATAGTTCTGAAGGGGTGATGGTCTTCCAGAGATGTCCCAAAATGAGGCAATTATAGCCTTGCCCAACCAGTCATTGGATATGTGTTACTCTGAGAGAGGGAACATAACCTTTAACTGCCCCCTTCTAATAGAGAGCCATGCCTGGGGGATTGCTCAGCTGAGAGCCAACAGCAGTCATCAGTCCCAGCAGCCAGGAAGAATGAGCAGCTCCACTCTCATTGGGGCATCCGGTACTACACAACAGCGTTTACTAGAGCATGCATCTTATGCTTGCATTTTCCTACAAGTGTGTCATGAATGACCTACGTCACTGGCATTCTCCTCCAGTTAGGAGACAGAGAGATGGCAGTATAATGAGGAACATTGAAAAAAATCCTCTCAGTACACTGAGCTATAGGTAAATCATCCTGGACTTTACTATGACTTTTCAGTCAAAGAGGTACATAGAAAAATGAGAAGTTTGAGAAAATACAATTCAGAATTAATATTTATGAAAACTGATTATTCCAGAGCACTTATAGGATGATCAATTAATGGTCCACACAGGTATGAAGGGTTCTGCCATTAAAATTATATATTAACCAGCTATTCATCATCACTCTAAGGAAACAAAAGAAACTAAAGAATCAGGAATTTCAACCCAATGGAAAAGTTAGTAAAAATGAAGATCAAATAACCTAGTAGTTTATTACTTGGTAAATTATGGGATATCCTTTTTTGGAAATATTTAAAAACTAGTGTATATTCTTATTTATATATTTTTAATATGACAATAATAATAGCTGCCATCTCTTGAGCGTCTACTCAATAAATTGAGTAAAGTATTATCCTAGGCATTTAAATATGCTATTATACTTTACATGCTCTTCTGCATTTAGTTCATGAAATCAACTTAATTTCCATACACTCTAGGATATGTATTTTAATACTTCCTCTATTGAATATAGGGTCACATTACAGAGTTAATTAAAAACAAAAAGCTTTGAAAGGACAACAAATTGACAACCATTTCTCCCTGCTCATTTTGTCCACACTTGATTTAATCTTGCAGTATTCGAAAGGTATATGCTTGTGTGTGCATGACCTAAAGAATAGCATGAAGGAGTAATGTTCTAATAACTCCACCTGAAACATCATTCTCCAATTTTTCCAGATCTTTTAAAAGGAAAGAATACTAATACAACCATGACAAGTTTTCACAAGTAGTATCATACATAATCACCAATCACTAATTAACCTTTAACTTTAGAAAAATATATCTTCATGTAAAATTTTCTTATCACATGAGACCTGATTTCTGTCACCAGTATATGTTTAGTTAATGGCTATTGGTGTTATGCAAAATACTTCATAATCCTAAAATGCCTTTTTTTTTTTAGTAAATGCTTCAAACTTCTTTGTCTTCTACTTCCATTTTTGCTGCTAGAAATATCTTCCCTAATATCTCTACTAATGAAAATAATTAAAATAACATCAATAAAGTACAAAATTCAAGAATTTCCTGTAGTTAACTTTAGGTAGAGAGGAAGTTTAAATTTCTCTTCCAGTATTTAATGAAACACATATGCACACACACACAAACACATACAGCTTTTCCCCCAGTGTCCTGAATGATATGTTGGAATTATTGAAATTAATCACCTTCTTGAAAGAGAGATCCAATCATTAACTTAAATTCTCAGAAAAAAATTGCATCATTGTAATTTCAACAACTGTCATTGCCCGAAGGCTAATTTACTAAAATTATGTGCAGGAAATAACTGGCAAGCTGAAATACTAAAATCTTCAGGAAACAATTAATAACCTTACTGAGTACCTTTTTGCTGGTTCTCTTAATAAAAGAGATGCTAAAGACAAAATGCAGTAAGATACTTGGGAAAAAAGTAGTGGTAGAGAGCACGAGTCGAAAAACCACGAAATCTAAGCGCAGTGGACACCTATTTTACCTGACTGCCTGAAGCACCTCAGTTTGGGAACCATCTTCTTCCTGTCTCAGTCCACATGGTTCTGGTGGAGCTCTAGCTATCCCAGGGCCCTAGAAGGAACTGCAAGCCTCAGGCCTGGTCAATCATAGTATTCACTCATCCCAGCCATACTGACAGTCTCCAGGATGGAAACTTGACCCTACTCAGACCATTGAAAAATCATTCTGGAACCAATTCCTGACTTTATTTGGACATCTTGATTGTAACTATGCCTGAAGTTAGGCCCATAAATAAGTCAGGGAACTAGAATCCTCCTGACACATGCTCCATAATTGCTTTGTGGACATTCACGTCATAGAATATGTCCATTTTGTCTTCTAGTTCTAGAACTGACAGATTTTTATTAAAAAGAAAAAGTTTTAGGCTTTCTATCGTGTGCATTTCTCAAAGGCTCTGCCACATCTGGAGGTTCCTTTCACAAAGGTGATTTGCATACAGGTTGGAACAATGTCTCCTACGTGACTTCGACTTAAAATGTGCTTGTTCTGAGTAAAGAATCTTTGCAGCCTCTTAAGAATTTACCAAGTGTAATTAGATACACCCTGATTCATCCAAATGCTATCCAAAGGCTAAATATCTGTGGCTTTAATTGAAAAAGCTCATTAACTTTAAATACAGCTAACATTATTGTGGGAAAAAAGTCTCAGTAGAAATCCTCTAATAGATTGTCTAGTAAGATTAAAAAGGAAAGGTTTGTGTATTCTAAACCAATTAATCTTGTCATTGTCTACATCATTCCACTTACTCTGGATCTGAATCTAAGTGCTTTGAAAAGAAAACATATGCAGGCATGCTAGCTGAATCCTACTCATTTGCTACATATTCAAGAGACTTAAACACTTTAAATCATCTTTCTGGGTAACCAAAGAGTAGATAAGGGGAAATTGCTCTTTATGGAAGTTTTCCAGCTAACAAATGAAAAATGGATGATACAATTAGAATCTTACCCCTAATGAATTAGGGCTTCTAGATGGTGACTATCAATAGCTCCTTACATCACCAACAACTGAAAGTCAGTACTCAACACCACTACAGTAGTCTTGCTCCAAAATGTGAACCTGAGTCTCATCAAGTCTTGAGATCAGGATTTCTCAAGCTCAACACTATTGACATTTTGGGCCAGATAATTCTCTGTTGTGCGGGTGTCCCCACAACATTCTCATGCATTCTCACATGTTTAGCAGCATTTCTGCTTCTGCCCACTAGATGCTAATATCATCCCTGTGTTATGAAAACCAAAAATGTCTTCAGGCATTGCCAAATGTCCCGTGGAAGGGAGTGGGAGAAGGGGAAAATTACCCCCTGTTGAGAAGCATAGCTCCAGATTCAAACACCAAGTGACAAGAAATACATAGGATGGGCACATGTAAACAACAGTATGGGGTTGTAATCAATAGTAGCCACACAGCGAGGAAATTCTAAAGGATAAACAATGTTTCTGATTGCTTGCAAAAAATATATATATATAATGGAGATAATCCACATTAAAAGTGATTTAAGAGATAGATCAACTAATCACAACATGTGTAGCTTATTTGGATCTTGATTGAAGCAGGCTATAAGGAAACAATAAGCAAATCATTTGAACACTGAATTATTTTAAGGAATGATTGCTAATTTTTAAATGTTAAGATGCTGTAGTTATGATTCTTTGTTAAAAAGTTCTTATCTTTTGGAACTACATATAGAAATATTCATGGATGGAATGAGATGATGTCTAGGATTTGCTTCAAAATAATATAGGGATGCAGGCAAATGGGTGGAAGAATAAATGACAGAGATTGGTCAAGAGTAGATAATTTTAAAAGTTAGATAAGGGACCCTTGATGGATTGTTATACAATTCTGCTTATATTTGTACAAGTTTTTAAAAATTCCAGGATAAAAATTGAAAATAAAGTGAATTATTTCTAGAAAAGGAGGTTTCTTCGTAGCAAGGACCATGAAGAATGTTTGTAAGAACTAAAGTCTTCAAGAAAAAATATATGTACAGCTACATGGGACATGCTACTGAGCTTTGGAACCATATGTTTGAGTGTGAATGGGCTGGAAAAATTTTTTTGAGGAGTTATTTTTGGACTTCCAAATCTGTTCCATTTATCTATATGTTTTCCTTGTGCAAGTACCACACAGTCAAGATTATTGTAGATTTATACTAAGTTTTGAAATTGAGAAGTGTGAGTCTTTCAACTTTATTCTTCTCTTTCAAGATTGTTTTGATTATTCTGGATTTCTTCCATATCCACATGAATTTTAGAATGGGTTTGTCAAATTCTGCAAAGGAGACAGCAGGGATTTTGATAGGGAATGCACTGAATCTATAGACCAGTTTAGAGAATATTGTCATCTTAACAATTTGTCTTCCAATCTATGAACACAGAATGTCCTTTCATTTATTTAGGTCTTAATTTTTTTGAAAAGGTTTTAAAGTTTTCAAAGTATAAGTATTTTAATTCTCTTATTAAATTTATTCCTAATTTCAAACTATTTTTATTAAAAACAAACCTATTGACATCTAGTTTCTAAGTTTTTTTTCCCCTCTCAAAGTCTAATCTCTGCATGTTAGCATAGGAATTTGCAAAGCAATTGACCAGTAGTAACATATCTAACCTCCCCCAACTCATGAAGGGTGCTCTGCAGATTTGGTGTAGAGGAAAAAGCCTAAGCTTTCCTGTTCAATTGTCTATTTTTCTCCCAGTTTTAATGGTATGACCTTGGGCTGCTTATTTAATTTCTGAGCCTTGGTTTTCTTACCAGCAAAATAATAGGTAACATTATAATGTGCTTCCTATGATCCAGGCATTGTTCTGAGTGCTTTATACACAGTAACTAATTTAATCCCAATGACAACTCAATGAAGTAGGTATTTTATAGATGAGGAAACCCAAAATGCCAACTGGCTAAGTGCTTTGTGCAATCACACGGTAAATGCTAGAACTGTAAATCAGGCTAAGACTGTTTAGCCTCTGAGGTCCTGCTGTTGAATAGTATGTTAATTCCTTCCTTAAAAGTAGCAAGGAAAATTAAATGAGAAAAAACACATAATGTCCCTGACACAAAGTAGACATTGTGTAAAAGTTGTTCTTTATTAGACATAAGTTTTCCCCATTTTGATTGAGAGCTACTGATCTTTTTTCCTGAATAAAAATGATTTATATGAGTAAATAATCTTTATTTGTATTAAGATAAGAAATACAGAGGTAGATTCACTGTGAAACTAATAAAATTTAGGCTTCAATCCCTTCATTTACACTAGCCCCTTCCAAATCCCTGTATCTAGTTTATGAACTTGTAATCTTTTAAAAGAAGTTGCCTCAAATTTTGTAAGTTTGAGATGATGGCACAAAAACTGGCTTTGCTCCTAAAAGTATATTTTCAGGAGGATTAGAGGACAACTCAGAGATTTCTAGTTTGGCAGAAAGAAGGGGGAGTGTCACCTATAACTAGGGGAAAGAGGAGGAGATTTAGGGAAAGAAGAAAGTTCATTTGTTGATATGTTCAATGATGGGTGTGAGAGGAGCATCAGATAGAGAGGTCCTGTTGGAGAGGTACCGGAACAAAGATACAAATACAGGAACCATCAGCAAGGATGGTAGTTAAAGTCAGAGGAATGAATTCTATCACCTCAGAAAAGTATGTAGTATTTGCCAGTGGTTCTCAACCAGAAGCACATCAACCAGTAGATGCTTGGCGACGCCACTGGCAACTAGCAAGTAGAGGCCAAGGATGTCGTTAAGCATCCTACAATTAACAGAACAGTGCCCTATGACAAAGAATTACCTGGTCCAAAATGTCAATTGTGCTGTGGTTGAGAAACCTATGTTAGATTAAACCAAGAAGGAGACTGAGGAAAATGTTGTTGAGGAAAGGATGAGAAGAATCAGGATTTCTGCAGGAAGAAACAGTCAAAATGCACTCAGAAGGGACTATGCAGAAAAACAGGAAGCACAAATTGCTTCTTATTATTCCCGTTTTTTTACGTTACCCCAAAGAGGCCATCAGACTGTCTTGTCAGTGGTATCCACCATCTTCCCTCTGCAACTGCCTTGTCAGAGTGATGATTTCTCAGATTAAGTAACATAAGCTAATTATGTCCAGGATAATAAGACTGTGAATAGCATGCAGATGCTCAACATCTGCTAATTTCAAATTGAATAACTCTTCAAGTTAATGCTTTTTTGTGGGACCTGGAAGAGTCGCTGACATATACAGTTCCAAATGTTTATTCTGCAACTTTTGTTTTGCATCTAGTGTTAGGGTGTGTCTGGATTGATATCATTCCATGACACTTATGGTTTATATTAGTTGCTTAGTTAAGGAGAAATTGAAAATAAATTATTTTTGTGCCAATTTTCACAGATAACAACAGTGTTTGTCCATATGGGTTTTGTGAATGGGTAAGTTCTGGGGAAAGACATTATACTCAATATATAAAAAGTCTACATTCAAATAACCCTTTTGCCTATCCCTGAACAGTTAGTTCCTTTAATCCTCCTCCTGTGGTGTGGATTCAGCTCCAGAATGCATGTAGACTAAGAGAGGCAAGCACATGGTTGGGGGTGTGGGGAAGGAATCCTGACACATTCTCTCTGTACTTATTCTCAAGTCATGATCATACCTGATAATCCTCACAACTCTCCCCTCTTCTTTACAATTGCTCCAATTAGTTTGTTAGCATCTTGTCCTAAATATTTGTCTTTCTTCTAACTGTGATATTGGATTTTCTCAATCATATTTTTGATTCCCCCACTATATGGGAATATCTAGTTGGTTTCATTTGTTTCATTTTTGTTTGTTTTGCATATTTGTTTTGTTTCCTGCCTAGTATCCTTTACTCCTTCTTCCAGTAACACCACCTTGATTTTCTTTTGGGTTGTGACTCACTCAGTCCACATGGGTTGGGTGGGAAGCCTATTCTTCATACTCCAGAGATGTATCTTGGACTGAGGTCTGGCCAGTTTTTTTGTACACTCTCCTGGCCATAGTGATTGGTCCACAGATGGCTTTATGGCCCAGGTTAATCCAGAAAGATTCAATACCATGGCATTTTCTAAGTTTCTAAGATGTTTCTTTCTGTTGGATTTGTTCAACTGTGAGGATTTCAGTCTGACATGCCAGAAGGCATTTTTCTAGGGAGACTCTGTTTGGAAGTGAGGCTTATACAGCAGAGCGTACCTGAAGGATGGAGAGTAGGAGAGAGGGAAGAGAAAGGCAAAGTGACAGCAAAAGAGAAAAAGACAGAAGGATAGAGAGAGAGAAAGAGAATAAGGAAGAATTCTCACATCATTTGAGCTTTAGGACTCAGCTAGACCTGAAGATCCATTTCCAGACTTTGTATTAATTTGAAAGATGGTTGAGTTTCTACTAATTACGTACAAAACCAACCTCACTCATGCCTTTACTTGTTTAATAATAATTCTTAGGACCACTGTAAATAGAAGGTGAAAGGATGGAAACAATCCTCATGAAGCTTACAGTCTAGTTAGGAAGGTAAATTTTAAACCAGAGAACACAAGATTATTAAGTGTTAAGGATGATGCACAAGTTGCTCTGGGTACACAAAGCATGAGAACTTAATCTGACCGAAAGAGTCAGGGGAAGAGTCTTTCAACTGAAACCCCAATAACACTGATCTACACAGTTAGTTTGTATGCTCGTTATCTATTGCTATATAATAATAACTTACCAGCTGAAAATAATAGATGCTTTTATCTCATAGTCATTGTGGGTTAGGAACCCAGGAGCAGCTCAGCTGAATGACTGTGGTTCAGTCTCCCACCAGGCTGCAATTAAGGCATTGACTGGGGTGGGGTCACATCAAGGCTCAAATGGAAAAAGTTCTGCTTCTACACATCCTGAGAAGATTGGCACCCACTCAAGTATCTCTGCAACACAGCAGCTGGCTTCCCCTAGTGTGAACCATCCCAAAGAGAATCAGAGGGAGCTCCAAAGACAGAAGCCACTGTCTTTTTACAACCTAAACTTAGAAGTGGCATATCTTCACTTGGCCATATTCTATTCATTAGAAGCAGGTCACCAAGTCATGTTTATATTCAAGGGGAAGGGATTGTACAAGAACATGAGTACCAGGAAGTGGGGACCCTTGGGGGCCACCTTAGAGGCTGTCCCCCACAATTTGGGTTCTCCTAAAAGCAGATCTTGAGACAAGGATTCAGGTGTAAGCAATTTATAATGAAATTGAACTCCAGAAGTATTGTGAGGAAGCTGGAAGAAGAGAACAACCAACACAAGGTCTTTAATGTTTGGATTACAGCTCTGTGCCACTGAGCTCCATGCTGCTGGGTTCCCTGTGAAAGACTGTAGGGAGCTTCCCTCAGAATTGTCCCACCAAGGAGTAAGAAAACTGGCGTATTTATTCACCATCCTCTGTCCCATGGTGCTCCAGACAACCTGGAGTTTTCTGCAAGGATATGGTAAAACACCAGCAACATCTGCTACATCTGCCTTAAGGACTATGCATGTCTATTTCACCTGGCTTCTGGAACTTTCCTTCCTTGGCACTTGACCCCACTCACAGGAGGCTGGGTGGGATCCAGTCACTATTGACACACAAGGAATTGTATTCAATTATAAATATCCACAATGCATCATCTATTTATGTGTGTATATATATATGTATATATGTATGTATGTGCATATATGATGTTTGGCTCATTTGAAGTTACAAAACTCTCAAAATAAAATTCCAGCTTTTAAAACGTGTCTAGTTTATAGAGGAGATAAGGTAGGTACAAAGTAGCTATTGGACCACAGAGTCCAATACTACTAGTATACATCAAATATCATGGGAGGAAAATGGGAAGGCTTTATGGATGAAGAATTATTTGCCTAGATTTTGAATAGCAAAAAGATGGTAGACAACTATTTGCATTCTAAAAAGAGATAGATATATGGTTTAACAAGAGGCATAGTATGCCAGAGAGGCTAATGGCAGAGGAGGTTGAAAGCCAGGTCCAGATACAAGAAAGTTTTAAATTCCATGTTATGAATTAGATTTCATTGGCAGTGGGGGATTGATTAAAGTGTTTGAGATAGATACAATGTAGTCGTATATTATGTTATAAAAAATAGTATCTCACTTCAATGAGCACTCATACTCAGAAACAATGATCAGGGTGAAAAATGGAATAAAAAGTTATGTTTGATGTAAATTGTTATTGCAATTTACATTATATTATATAGTATTATTTGTAAACTCTTAAGCATTCTATGTGCTCTAGATCAGAGGTTGAAAAACTTATTCTGTAGAGAAAGAATGAAATAGTAAATATTTGAGGCTCTGTAGACCATATGGTCTCTGAAGCAACCACTCAGTTCTTCTGTTGCAGTATGAAAGCAGCCATAGACAATGTATAAATAAATGAATGTGATTATATTCCAATAAAACATTCTTTATATTAAAAAAAGCCAGATTTAGCCCACTGGCCATAATTAGCTGATTCCTGCTTTAAATCAATGCTCCTCAAATTTTCATGTGCAAAAATCACTGGTGATTGGTTAACGCAAAGATTCTAATTCAGTAAGTATGAAGTGGACCTCTGCGTTTCTAACAAGCTTCTGGGTGAGGTTGATTCTGCTGGTCCTTGGACAACACTCCAAGTCACAAGTGGGATTGTAGCAAAGTTTCAACTAAAAATATTGTTTCTGTGTTTGAACCCTGCTATATCTGCTTCCATTCATCCCTAGGAACTTATACCTTATATAGAGTAAAGAGGCATTAGGCCTGCTTTCCCAAACTGGCCTGATTTTAAGAGTCACTTGAGATACTTGCAATCTATAAAGATTCTCTCAGGCCCTTTGCCCTGGAGATCCTAATTCATCTAGGGGACTGGGATGGGACCCCAGAGTCTGGGCCATAAAAACCCCAGATGATTGTTATGATCAAGCAAGTTTGGGAGGCACTGGGTTAACCGTCACAGAGCCATTCTCCATCTCTTGCAATTTCCATCACTCTCAGGAGTGGCTAACATCATTGTGATCCTGTCATGAACAAGGCACAGTTGGAGGCGCTGGCAACAGAAGAGCATAAAGATGCTGTCTCTGGCCTAAATGATCTTTGATCTCAGGCATCAGGGCTACAGGCAGTACTTTCCCTTAGAGAATTCAAAGGACCACACTCTTAAGCACATATTATTTATAGAAATATAGTCACTCAACCTGCTCCCCAGTGAGTGTTGCTTTACTTTCTTCTTCAATTAAAGCCAATCTTGAAAGAATTGGAAGTGATATTTACACTCCCCTAAGGAAAATGGGGTAAGCATACCTAACACTTTTACCTTAGGAAAAACACTTAACTAATAGACACAGGAATTACAGGACACCCTGGGTACTTCAGGCAAGACACTGTGATCCACGTCTGGAGAAAAAGCTTTCTTTAGAGAATGCTGCCTTCAGACAGAGAAGTAATTTTTCTGACTAGTCAAAATTGAGCACTGAAAAAATACATGGGTTTTCTTTAAGACAGATCTTTCTGACCAAAATGCCAGGGCCTTGCAGAAAACAAATGAATTATTTAAATTATCTGGAAATAATTTCTTTGAAGAGAAAATTCATTAGTCATGCTACTTTCAAACAATACAGGCTCAAACCGAGCCTAGGAGAAGAGGCACTATTGCTGAGGTGGTTCAGAAGTATTTGTCCTAGAATATTAGAAGTTCCTGGGAGAAAGGGAGATTCTCTGCTTTTAGTTGTATTTATAATGTCTTTTCAAGGTTTTCTGGTCCCTACACTTCCACAGAGTAATTTTACGTACTAAAAAGGACAGCTCAAATCCCACAACTGCTCCCAGAAGACTTCTCAAACATTCAATTCATGTGACAATTACCAGATGACTCGCTTTCATCTACCTAATGAAATCACAACTCCAGAGTACAAATTGTAAGCCCCTTCCCAACTTATCCAGCCTCATCTTTGGCTAACCACCCCCGGCCATGTACATAGAGTGTAGAGTAATACCAACATCTTTGAAGTCTCCTGGGCACACTGTAACTCAACATTCCTCAGCATTTGCAGGTGTTCTCCCTGCTTAGAAAACCTCCTCCTACATCACTCCTGCTCTCCCCTCTGCCCAGTAAACTCTGATTAACACTTCAAAATCAGCTGAAGCACAATCTTCTCTGTGAGACCCTCTCTGCCTTAGGAGCACGGTACTCTGTGTTTTCTTTGAACCTCATACCTACCCCATCAGTGCATTGTGATTTCATGCCGTTTATACTCATTATTTGTTTTACATCCATTTCCAAACAAAATTAAAAACTCCTTGGAACAAGGACAATGCCAATTCATCTTTCTGTTTCCAGTTCTACTTCCAAATGGAGTACTTGATACAAAACATAGGCTTGATGCATGTCACATGTCTAAAAATGCTGATGGCAGTGCAAGAATTAATGGACCCACAGGGTGAAGACATTTACACAGAAATAGCTGTCAGGGCTGACCCTTGCTAACTGGATGATGAACGGTTAAGCATAGTTCCCAAACTTCCTTACTTAAGAAGAAGGTGTGGTTTCTAGGCTTTTAATTCATTAAATCTATGCTTGTATCAAGCTACTGGCATCACATGAAAACAGATTTCTAATACCCTATGACCAGACACAGTCTTATTCCTGACCCTCTTGTCCTAACCTACTCAACACACTCCACCCCATGTGCTTCTTCTGATCCTTCCAGCTTATAATACTCATTACACTTTTTCCTGTTTACAACCTCACTATATTCTTGGGTTCTTCTTCTTGACTATAACTTGACTTTTCCCTCTAAATTCATGATGCTCCATAAGTAGGTACCTCTTAGAATCCAGTCTCCCCTGAGAATTTCTTTAGTTAGCACTCTTGCTGGACTCAATCTCAGCCTTCTGGATGGGATGCAAACATAGGAGGTGGCCTTGAAGCATTTGTTAAGGGAAACTGACCCATATTGCTAATATTAGAAAAAAAGGGAGGAGTCAAAAACATAATTTTTTGAGCATGTTGACTGGTATATGTCATTCCATTTTCAGAGCCATTTGCATTTGTCTCAAAAAATGACTTTACCCTTGGTATTCAGGTCTTTGGGGAAAGATGCATTGAGAGGAGAAAAGAGAAGAAAATCTTAGAAGAGTCTGGCGGTAGGGATGAATGAAATGATGAAAGAAAACCAATTTTGTATAATTACCTATACTGGTGTATTCAGGGGTGGAATAGGCTTGCATCCAATGCTGAATCTACCTAGGAGTTCTGGTCAAAGTCCTATTGCAGAGGAGGTGGAAGGAAAGAGATTAAAAAGAAAATACCAGAGCAACAAGACAGAAAGAGTCAAGTCTCCAATACTGTGAAACCCTTTATCATCTATGAAATTCTTGCATTTCACTATTACTTGAAAGAGAAATAAACAGCTGTGTTAAAAAAGAGAGAGAGAAAGAAGAAACTGTTAACCTCACAAAGGCTAGCAGGACTGGGGGATTAAGGTTTGGTAAGTCATTATGATAGAGATGGAAAGGAGAGAAGACCTGGTGTTCTGTTGTAAAAATCAGTTGATTCAGGAAGAACTGGGCTTGAATCTCAGATCTGTCCAATTTCAGGTAGTGAGACTTTGGTGAAGTTACTTGGCTACACTACTTGCCCATTGCATCAGCTATAAAATGAGAACAAATATACCTAACTTTCAGGTTGTTTTAAGGATTAACTATGATAATCAATGAAGAATAATTATTGATGCAGTAAATGGTAATTATAAACATTATTACCAAAAATACATTCTATATTATTTGAGAACATGCCTCCATTATGTTGATATCTGCTATGTCTTAGGGAAAGAGGAAGCCTGTTTAATTGCTACTATTCTGGATGGTGTCCCTTTATAGTTATAGGCTAAGGATAATGTCTGATTCTCCAATAGCCGTAACTGTTAGATTGTTACTGATGCACCAGGATATGAATTAACATTTTTTCATTTCCTTTTCCTAAAGTTAGGTTCCCACTATTTTGCTCAGGAATTCCCTCTTCAATACTTTCATTGGCAACTCCATTCATTACAATTATTCAGACTAAAAACACTGGAGACATCCTTAATTCCTCTCTTTCACCCCATACCCAAGCCAAGGGCAAGTTCTGTCAGCTCATCACCTCCACTGCTACATTCATGGTCCAAGTTGTCTGAATTACTACATAAACCTCTTAAATGGTTTTTCTGATTCTTCTCTGGCTCCCCTAGAGTCTATTCCAAAAAGAAAAGCCAGGGTGATCCTTCCAAATCACTTTTCAGATCCATCCATCAACCCTATTCAAAAATCCCCCATTGCCTGCTCATGTCACCCAGAGAAAAAGCCAAAATCATTTTGATAGCCTTTGAGGTCCTGCACAACCTGGCATCCTGCTTACTCTTATACCACTGACCCTCTCTCCCCCAAGCTTACTCCACACAAACTACGCTGTCTGCATGCTGATCCTCGACCATGCCAAGCACATTCCTGCTCACAGCATTTGTTTTTGTCTGGAACACTCTCCCTTGAGATATCTGCATGCCTTCCTCCCTCACGTTTCTGATATCTCAACCAAAATACCACCTCTTCATAGATCCCCGGGAAAGAAGTCAGGGAGGAAGGAGAAAAAGTTAAACTGAGGTACATTATAAACCTGATCAATGTTGTGGGCAGCCAGAGCTCAGTCTGGCTGGCTCCCTCCAGGGATCAAGTAGAATGCTCCCCAGAATTGTCCATCCAGAGGACAGGATGAGAAAAAGGGAATATTCATCCACTAGCACCCCTGTCCAATTGGTCAAGTGTTGCCCAATGGCATGTTACTCCTGCTTGAGCAAATAAGCATATGTATGTACCAGGATGGTCACAGGGGCTAACCCGCAGTGGGGCAGAGACTGGAGACACAAAGTACAACTAAATTGAGGTGCTGTTAGATGATGCCTACATGAATCTGGCTACTGCAGAAAAGGATAAAATAAGAAAGAGGGCTGAGAAGATACAAGACAGGGCTCAAGAGTTATCTTCCTTAACTACTTTATCAAAAATAGCACTCTGTCTCTACCCTGCTACTCCCTACTCCATTATTACTGCCTCATGTATTCACTTGTTCATAGGCTTAAATTTCTCTCCTATTAGATTACAAGAAAATGACATCAGAGATCAGGGACTTAGTGTATTTTGTTTATTACAGTATTTTCAATTTCTGGAATGGTATCTGATGTATGATAACAAATATTTGTGGAAAGAATTGTACAGTATCTATAAACTGGTGTGCTTGTGTGTGTGTGTGTGTGTGTGTGAGAGAGAGAGAGAGAGAGACAAATATCTAAATATCAAACTGTCCTTACATAGTCAAGATATGTTGGTGCGTTATTCCCATTGATTTATCTGTCCATCCAACTTTTCTTACACTACAGGATGCTACATTTTTCATAAGTGAACTTAAACTAGGTTTAAACCACCAGGTATCAATAGAAAGCCTGTTGATGCACTAGACCAGTGGTTCTCAAATGCTAGCATGCTCCAAAAATACCTGAAGTGCTTGCTAAAATACGGAGTGCTTGGTGCCACCTCAGACGTGTGAATGCACATTTATAACAAGTGACACTGACACTGCTGATTTAAGGACCACATTTTGGGGTACACTAGACCATTCTTGTAGCCCCTTGCAGTGGGCATTATGCCCATTACACAGCCTGGCTCAGGATTGGTGAGACTCAAGGCAAAGAGCAGGTTTGTTTCATGTAAGCTGCTACAGAGTTCATTACAGCTCTGCTTGTTGGAGGCATTAAAAGGTCACCATTCTACATGGGATTTACTTACTACTTTCAGCTAATCCTGATGAAGAGTTCAGGCCTGTTTAAGTGCTCTCTTTACAGTCAGTACTAGGACCATATTTTTTAAATAAACCATATCTTTCTTTAATTGGCATGTCTAAGTGGAAACAGAAAAACAGGATATGAAGACCAGAGTAACAACAGTGAAAATCTCAGAAAAACATAAGGAAAATGAAAAAGGGCAATCCCAACTTGGAGGCAGGGCTCTTTTATGCTTGATAACTTTGGAGGAATCAAACTGATTTCCTTTGAAAATAGGAAGAAACCTCAAGACAAATAATTAGCTCTCCATTCTACAGGAAAAGGTAGTTCACTATCGGCAGTGGCCAGCTGCTACTATTGCTTTTAATGCCATAGTTTTTCATCAAAACCAGCTGCGCTGATTTCAATGGGTGATTTGGAGACCAAATCAGATGTGAGAGACAGAGAGACAGTATGCCAATGGTGTGTCTCTGCCATTGCTTTCTACAGCAGTCAATTTAGGAAGTGGTACAGATACAGGATGCTATTCCAGAAAATGAAACACCTCATGACCTGCCACATCCTTCCACCCACTCCACCACCTTAAACAAATGTGGCCATATTTTAATATAGAGTCTATTTCTGGGTTAGGTTCACTGATGTATTTTTCAAGAACAAATGCTATTTGTGATTCCATGAATAGAAAGTCTCTTATGGCATAAGATTAACAAAGCTAATTATTAAGGAATATAAAATTAATTTACTAGCTGATTTAGCCCATGAGCTCATCTACCAGAGTACTGAATCCTTCTCTAGAAGTTTTTATTCCTATTGTTTATGATAAACTTGGGAATTTTCTTCAAAGATTATTCTAATTGCAGAAACATCTTCTGAACATTTTCCATTCTGAAATTCTGATGGAAGAGTGCATCATTTTGTATATAAGCGTTTGAAATGATAGTTCTTTACTAAACCTTTTTAAGCAGAAAGATACTTATAGTATAAGATACATATATAGAAATATAGATGATATAGATATAAAAAAGGTACTATAAAGATATAAATACTGTATAGATAAAGATGCTTACAGTATAAAGATGAAATTCTCAACCAGTGACCTTCGGGCCAAACTTGAACCTTTACAAAGAGCATTTTCAAGTCTTATCTGGAATCTCTGTCAGTTCTTGAAAGCATGTCTCATTCTCAGAATTTTATGAATAAGTATCATTACCCCCTTAAATAAGTGAGAAAAGCAAATAAAATTGTGTAATGATCCTTTTAGAATAATATCTAGAATTTTCTCCTAGGCTTTCTCATATGGCAAATTCTCAGAAAATCTAAACCTAAATTCTATGAGACTCATAAAGATAATAAGTCTATCCCTATCTATTTACATTTCCTGCCAAAACATTCTCTTGAGAAGTTTCTTTATATTCTTTAATATAACAACCTCACTTTACTTCATGTGATTACAGACTTGCCTTAATAGAATTTGCATATGTGGGAACCGTCTCATCTTGAGTTCCAGTTGCAGATGTGCCATCACAAGTCCTTATTGCATTTTTTTATTTCTTCTTGTTCCCACACCTGAAACTGAGCTGTTCACATTGTTCCAAGTAGGGAATGACAAAACACAAACTTCCTTAGTTAACCCCTGGGAAATGGCTCTCTTCAGTTTGAAGTACATTTTTAAAATCGGAGACATTTTGACAAATCTGAGGGCAGGCTTGGATCAGCAAGGTGGCATCCCCACAGGTACTGCCAGAATCATGCCATGTGAAAGTGTCCCCTGGAACCCCTTCCTAGGCAATACAGGGTTGAAGACGTGCCCCCAGTGGGCTTCAGAATCCTGTTGGGCCGTGCAGAAAATAAAAATACGGACTCTGAACACTAACACAACTCTCTAGTTAAACACACATACAATATCTTTTTCAATATTAAGCAAAATGCATGGACATTTAGTTTACTTCACTGTAAACCTCCACATCTCAGAAGCATTAACACTGAAGTGCTGTCTAAGGGCCTATTCAAAACAACTCCAGAAAATGCTTCTTGCACAAAAAAGCAACTCTCAAAGCAGGATGGCAGAGCTCTACCATTTCACTGTGGTTGGTTTTGTGCTCACTTTGGCAATAAATAAGAGGCAAATTGCAAATTGAATACTTCTACTAAGATTCAATTTTTTTCTGTGTGCTTGAATAACCCTAACTAGTTTACAACAAATAAAAATTCAAGTGGTGCGTGTGTGTGTGTGATTTACTCAGATGCACAAATGTTTGGTGGCTTTTCATTACACATGTAGAAGCCACATGGTAATGCTGGGTCACTACACACTGTATCATGTCCTGAGTCCCCGTTGTTACTTGTACTGCAGAGCCCTTATTTTTTGCCTATATCCGATTCCACAGCAGTGTGTGGCTGGTCCAGATACCATCAGAGCTTCCTTCTGTATCCCCAGTGTGGGCAGGGCTCTCTGCTGTGGCTGAATCGCAACTATTGTAAAGGACTCAGGAGAAGCAGATCAAGTGAATAATAAAGGGATAAAAGTCAGAAGTGACTTTTGTCCACATGCCACCGAATCTTCATGGAGCCAATCAAAATTTTAAGAGTAACCTTAGAAATGCTCCTTTCTTTTGGTTTCCCTTATATACTTGAAAAATTTCCAAGCTAAAAGTTTGGAAGCAGAAATCAAATGGAAGTTACGTTTGGAGGTTTAATAAACAAACAATCTGGACAGAAAGGATACACTAAACTTTCTTTTCATTTAATAACATATACCTGGCCTTAATGAGTCAACAGGGCAGATAAAGGAGACAGGGCTACAGGAATTGTGGTTTGGAGTTCAGACTCTAGTTCCAGGAGATAACAAAGAGTAAGTTTTCTAAGTCCTGAGTTTCTCATCTATAACAAGGGAAGTTGACTGGAAACCTCCAAGTTTCCTTCTAGCTCTCAGATTCGATAATTACAACTCAAATAACTTATGATTCTATTGCCATCATTTCAAGGCACCAACACTGATTTCTCTAAGAACCATAAATAAGGGACTAAAAAGCATGTGTTCTATCTCATTTTTCTTTACACCTTAATATTATGGTAGAGTGTGGCTCTAAGTATATTTATAGGATCTTCTGTTTATATGCTCATCAACAAGCTGTCTTGCAGTTTCAACCATTTAGTTTCTATCGCTGCATTGGGTCACTGTAGCTATAAAATATTGTGGCAGAATCATGTCCTAAGATAAAAGAGGTGACAAGGTTATTTGCCTAATTCCAGCCAAATATCTGTAATTCTTTTCAAAAATCAGGTTTGAGGTACTGTAGCCATCCAGGCTGTTGGTATATAATCCCCCAAACTGACTGCACTACCCTAGCCTTTAACCAGTCACTAAGAACCTGGTCTTTGAATGTGAATATGTGCTGTATAAATAGCAATAGAAATGAGCAAAATTAGTCAGATTCATGGGCCTCATTTGTTGCTTATCCTGATCAACTATAGGCTTATTGTGATTTAAATAGTTCTCCTTCTAAGTGAAAGTTAGTAGAAAAATAATTATTATTCTTAAGCAGTGCAATCACTGTACATTTAAATGTGTATATATATTGTGTATTTATTAAGTGAATAAATATTAAATGCCTACTACATTCAAAGCATACCTTAATCTATTAAAATGTTACAACATTTTTCTTCACCTTCTACAAACGCCAAGTACTAATGGATTCAGGGAGAAAGAAAACATTTTTTAATATCATTTAATCAGCCAGCCAGGGGTCTACCTTAATTCCAGGCATACACTTTCTTGACAAACTGCAATTTTATTATTCTCCTGATACACATAAAGTGGGCTTTTCCTATGAAGTGTACGTAAACCTCCTGGGCCCATGGTGTAGCTTGTGCATAAAGGAGTACATGCTCTGGCCCAAAAGCATGAACATGAGATATTTCCAACCATGCTGGTGCACACACATATACACACATACACACCACACAAACACCAGCATCTCACCCTAAACATTTGTACATCATCAGCATGTTGCAGGACATGTTCTGCTTCTCCACATTTTAATTCTGAGCCACAGTTAATCAAAGCACATTTTTTCTCCTTGGCAGCAGCACAACCCAGATGTGCAGCCCCTGGAAGGAATCACTCCAACAGTGTCATCTGGCTATCACCGTCCCCTGTCTGGTTTCCTCAGCAGATCCCAAGGTAGCAATGCTGTGTATCATGCCAGTTTCACTGACTTTCACACCATTCTCTTGTAAATATGGAGTATTGGTTGACTTCGTGTATTTCTAAACTGAGTAGGAACAAATCACAGGTACAATGAATTTCCACTTTTAAATAACTGAGAAAAGACAAAAGGTTTTCCATACTTTCACGTGCAGTAGTATGTTCTATTCATATATCGAGGGCTGAGCTGAGTGCCTATAGACAGATGCATGAGCTGTTCTGGACTGGAGCTGAATTCTTAATTATTCTGCTATATGTTGAAATCACACATGTTTGAGTATAAAAACTCGACCATGTGCTCCTCTTAGACAAAGAGCCATTGTTTGTGGTTTTGGCCTCACAGTCTCTTGGGCTTCTGTGGTTCTAGGCAGAAATAGTAATTCAATCAGTTCAACTATACACAAAATAGGAACTGATTCTGGCAAATTTCTCTGTTTCAAACATATTCAACCCCTATTTGAAACAATTTTGCCCAATTTTCATGGAGGCTGCATTTTGATGGTTTGCATTACTTAGATATAAAGGCAAAGCACTGATTTTTCTCTAGTAGTTTTGGTATTAAAGGAAGCAATTCCCAACCAATCTTACCAAATCGATTGTCCCACATCTTCACGGTTCCTATAGCTAATGGGCCAAATTCACTCCAAAAGTCTTTGAAAGTTTTTTCTGAAACAAGAAAATAAAAGAAGGGCAAAAGAAAGATGTTTCAGAACGAATTGGTTTAGTAACTGAATGTCACTTTCTTAAAGGTACATTGGTATTATTACTATGCTACTAGGAATAGTGCCTCTTACAGTCTCTCATGTTGTCCTGAGTGTAAAGTTGTTGCCCAAAACAGTGTGATGTTACTAAAGGTAGAGTCTACCTTTATTTTATAAAATTCTTCACCATTGAAGTACATGATAACATGTTCTCAACACTGAACACATGTATAGTCTTGGTGAGTAGAGTCAACAGCCTGGTAGGCTTTGGTTCTCCTATTTCTATGTTCACTGTTGCATGTGATTTGGATAAGAATGTGACTGTCCTAACAGTGGAAATGGCACAGATATGATTAGGAGTTTTAAGTTCTCCTTTTTTCTCTCTCACTAACTGGCTCTGGAATCTCAAACAAGGTACTTAATTTCTCTGGATCTCATTAGTCTCATCTGTTAAAGAGATTAGTAATTTCCCAATTTCTTTAGCATCAGAATTCACTTACTAAACAGAAAGTCCTACATGTGGAGAGATAGGAGCACTCTTACACTGCTGGTGGGACTGCAAATTAGTACAACCTCTGTGGAAAAGAATTTGAAGATACCACAAAGTACCATTCGATCCAGCAACAGCACTATTAGGCATGTATCCAAAGGAACAAAAGTCATTCTATAATAAAGACATCTGCATTCAAATGTTTATGGCAGCACAATTCACTATAGCAAGGATGTGGAAACAACCCAATTGCCTGTCAATCTATGAGTGGATTAATAAAATACAGTATATGTATACAATGGAATACTACTCAATTATAAAAAATGACGGTGATCTAGCACCTCTTACATTTTCCTGGATAGAGCTTGAGCCCATCCTCCAAAGTGAGGTATCACAAGAATTGAAGAATAGGCACCACATGTACTTGCCATCAAACTAGTACTGACTGATCAACACTAAGGTGCTCACATGGTAGTAATATTCTTTGGGGGTAGGGGGATGGGGGTGGGTAATCTCACAACTAATGGATGTGGTGAGCATTGTAGGGGGGGAAGGGCACGTCTCAAATCATGGTTGGGATGTGGCAAAGTCATAACATGTAACCAAAATGTTTGTACC
>CAUYRT010042598.1:0-44125 GCA_963574885.1 Lepilemur ruficaudatus
AAAAAATTAGCCGGGCATGGTGGCGCATGCCTCTGTAGTCCCAGCTACTCGGGAGGCTGAGGCAGGAGGATCGCTTGAGCCCAGGAGTTTGAGGTTGCAGTGAGCTAGGCTGACGCAACGGCACTCTAGCCTGGGCAACAGGGTGTTACTATGTATCAAAAAAAAAAAAAAAAAAAAGTCTTAAAAAAAAAAAAAGGAAATTCCTGGGTTTGGATACCAGCTTTCTATTGGCATAAGTTTGTATTAAATGTAATTTCCTTGGCCTCTCCAAGCCTCAGTTTCTTCACCTTCACTAAGGGGATCAGCTTTAAGGACTGGTATAAGAATGAAATAAGGTTGTATGTGTAAAGCGTGTGGCCCATAATCATGTGTGTTTACCATATTATCATTTCTATGTCAGAACAGTACGGAGTCTGCTTTAGCCACAGTACTTTGCATGGCTCATTTTCTCAGGTGCCACAGTGATGGGCATGTAGTAGCTACTCAACAAAGACAAGTCTGGTTCTTCCAGTGCCTTGCAGAAATTAGGTACCCAGTAAAGAAGTTGAGCTGAACTCAGCACCTTGCACACAGTTTGGTACTCAATAAACACTAAATCAAGTCGAATTCACTTCTCTGTGTTACATGCTGATCAAACTCTATCTTGAAGAAATCATTCCCTTTTGTGGGAGAAGGAGGGCAGTTGGGGGAGAAGTGAGGACATGTCTTCCCCTTCTGCCAGTGATTTTGATTCTTCCTTTTGCTTCTGATCTTTCCAAAGCCAGATGATCACTGCGGTAGACTTATTTTGGTGGTCTCCAACGAACCACTTCTGTATATATTCTAGTGATGCTCTTGTGTAGTCTCCTCTCACAAAATCTGGGCTTGGCCACATGTCCCTTTGGCCACAGGGACGTTAGCAAGCCAGTGCAAGGCTGATAAACACTTGCACATTGAATCTCATCCCCTCGTAAGCTCCTTCCTGGACCCCAGTCACCATACCAGAGGAAGCCCAAGCTGGCCACAAGGAGAGGCCCCACGGAGAGAGAGTGTGCCCAGCCAGTCCCTAGCTGTGGTGATCATCTCAGCAGAGACACCAAGCATGTGAGAGAAGCAGCTGTCTTCACAGCAGTGCCACGTGGAGCAGAAATGAGCCACACCTGCTGAGCTCCGCCCAAATGGTACAATCCCAAGCAAATAAATGATCATGTCATTTTAAGCCAACAGGTTTTGATGTGGTTTGGAACACAGTAAATAATAGATGAAATAAATAATAAAAAGATGAAATTATTGGACATTCATTGGGCCATATAACATGTGGCAACTAATACCTATGATTTCTGAGAGTGCAAGCCAGTATCTGGGGGTGGGGGTGCTGCTAGCAGCCTTAGAGACCAACCAGCTGAAAAGCTTCAAGATCAACTGGTAGATACAACGGTCTGACCTGGAACCCATTCTCTGGGGGACTCTTTCCTGGGGCTCCAATTACCAGGTCTCACCCCTGTTGTTACCAGGGAGCTTATGGGCTAAGGATGCTTTGGCTGCTTAGACAGTGAGGAGATGCTCAGGCTCACATCACATGAAGTCCAGAGGTGGGCAGCTTCTGGCCAACTTGGTGGAGTAGCTCAGTGAGGTCATGGAGGACGCAGATTGTGCTGCTCGGTCTGCAGTTCCTCTGGTCTTAGGGTGTCTGCCAGGAGCAGTCTGGGCTGCATGGTTCCTCATTCCATACATCAGAAGAGAGGGATGCATCCTCCTACCCCACATTCCCCGAAGAGAAAAGACACACCCACACTTTTCCTTGCACCTCATTGGCCCAAATTGAGTCACATGCTCCTACCTAAACCAATCACATTATGTGTGGGGTGGAGGTAGGGATGAAAATTACCATTTGAGGCCGGGGCAGTGGCTCACGCCTGTAATCCCAGCACTTTGGGAGGCTGAGGCAAGAGGATTGCTTAAGGCCAGGAGTTTGAGACCAGCCTGAGCAACCCAGTGAGCAAAAAACACAAAAAATAGCTGGACGTGGTGGTGTGCACCTGCAGTCCCAGCTACTGGGGAGGCTGAGGCAGGACGATTGCTTGAACCCAGGTGTTTGAGGTTGCTGTGAGTGGAGCCACTACACACTAACTGGGGTGATAGAGTGAGACCTGGTCTCAACAACAACAAAAAGAATTACGATACTACCAATCAGACCCACCACTGGATTGGAGGGAATGTGTGTGGCCAATTCCTCTGAATTCCATGGCCTTGTGGAGGGAGGAATGGATGTCTGGAAATAACTGGAGTCTGCTGGGGAAGGTCTGCAGGCTAAGGCCCAGCAGTGCCCAGCATGGGACCCCTCCACGCAGGCCATTGTGGGGAAGCCAGGCACACTTGGCTTGAGATAGAGTCGCGCTCAGCTCTCACGTCCCTTTCTGGAATAACGGGGGAAGGCGTGAAGGGGCATGTGCGTGTGTGTGCGTGCGCGCACGCGTGTACATAGGGGAAGGTCTGGGAGGTAGTTTGGGCCCTCAGGGCTTCCGTCTCCCCCCAGCTGGTCTCTCCAACACGGCACACTGGTCCCCACCCAATGTGAAGAGAGGCACCAAGCAGAGGGTTAGGGCTCAGGTTTGTGCCTTTCTTTATTGCTGGCACTTTATTTGAGTGGAGGGCACCTCTTCTGTGTTGTATCTAGTACTTTGAGCCCCTGGATTTGCTCTTGTCTTTGTACTTCTCATCCAGTGCTTTCTGCAAGTTCATGTTCAGGGCGTTTTTCCGGTGCCACCGTCCTACAGAGAGCAGGGGAAGAGCCAGCACAAGTCACCCAGCAGGCTCTGGAGTGCCCAGGCCCCGCAGTGCCCACGCCTCTTCTGGGTCCACCCCCGGCTCTGTCTCCTGCTCTGGTTTCCCTCTGGATCTCAGAGCCGACGCACCCTGCCCCGACGAGCGCCCACTCCCCACTCACCCAGATCATCTGTCTTCCTGCCATGCCAGTGTTCTATGTCCCTCACGGATTTCTCAATCACTTCTGGAGTGTACGAAGCTTTCATGAGGCTCTTTGTCTCCGCAGGGGCCCCTGTGGAACACCGACAAGAATCCCCAGGTGCCCACGTCAGCAGAGGTCGGGTCCTCCACGGCTCATACGGCCGTCGGTGTCCTCCAGGGGCGGTGGGTTGTGGAAGGGAAGGGGCATGGGGAGGGTTTCACGCTAAAGTAGGTCCATCGTTTAGGGGCAGTATGGCCTCAGGCAACTTTTTAACCTCTCTGAGCTTCACTTTCTTCATCTATACACAGGAATAAAATTTTCTTGTAAAGTTGGGAAGATGACATTATTGGACGTTCATTGGGCCATCTACCATGTGGCAACTAATACCTACGATTTCAGAAAATTTATCCCTCTTTGCAAAATTCAAACACTCACAGGAAATAAGTTACAATGATCAAGAGTCAGCAGAAACACTAAACAAATGACCAAGTCCCAAAAATTAGCAAGGATTTAAATGATCAGGTACAGAACATAAAATATTAACTGTTTGAAGCCATAAAAGAGAGAATAAAAATAACAGCAAAGAATAAGAAACTATTCAGAAAGAACAGATAGATTAGAAAAAGAAGCAAATGGAATTTCAAAATTCGAAATGAAACATATACAAGATAAGCTCGACGGAGGATAAGATGCCTGGGATTTGCTTTGAAATAACCTGGGGTGGGGGTAGGTGGCCGGGAGGGAGAAAAGGGGAAACAAGATTGGATGTGTATTAATCATTGGTGACGCTGGCTGATGCCTGCAACATCTCTTCACTAAACTATTCTCTCTACTCTTCTGTAAGTTTGAAAATTGCCATCGTAAAAGTTTAAAGATAAATTCAATGGACAGGCACAGCAGCAGCTTATATACAGCTGCGAGAAAATAGCAAACCGTAAGATATATCTAAAGACATGAACTAGAACGCAGCACAGAGGAAAAAACAATGTGGAAAATGTGAGAAAGATGTGAAGATGCAGGTTAGAGGAGAAGGCCCAACACGCGCCTAGTTGGGGTTCCAAGAGGAGAGACTACAGAAAACCGGCAGAGGAGATATTTGAAAAAATAATGAGTGAAATTTTTCCAGAATTGATGAAAGATGTGAATTCTTAGATTCAAGAATCATAATTCCCCAATCAGGGTAAGAAAAAAGAATTCCTGATCTAGATACATCCAAGTAAAACTTAGAATATCAGAGGCAAAGAAATCTTATTAGGAAGCACACTGGATTATTGGGGGGAAAGAAAAAGAAAAAGAAATCTTAGAAGTAAGCAACCATGGAGAAAAGATAAATTACCTACAAAGACTGTGACAACTGATTAATCATCAGAGAAAAAAATGCATCCATATCAAAGTGCTAACAGAAAACAGTCAACAACCTAGACGTGGTTATGGTGTGACTGTCTTCCAAGAATGAGGACAAAATAAAGACTGTTCTGACCAAAGATCCTAAAGTTGACCCACCATAAAACCTCACCAAAAATATCTTCTAAACATACTTCAGGAGGAAAAAATGATCTGAGAAGGCCTGAGATCCTAGCACTCTGGGATGCCGAGGTGGATAGCTCACTCAAGGTCAGGAGTTTGAAACCAGCCTGAGCAAGAGCGAGACCCCGTCTCTACTAAAAATAGAAAGAAATTAATTGGCCAACTAAAAATATATAGAAAAAATTAGCCGGACCTGGTGGCGCATGCCTGTAGTCCCAGCTACTGGGAGGCTGAGGCAGAAGGATCGCTTGAGCCCAGGAGTCCGAGGTTGCTGTGAGCTAGGCTGACGCCACGGCACTCTAGCCCAGGCAACAAAGTGAGACTCTGTGTCAAAAAAAAAAAAAGAAAAGAAGGCCTGAGAAACCAGAAGGAATGGGAGGCAAAGAAAGTGGAAGCAGAGTAGATCTGAGTGTGCGTTCATTATCGTGACAGCAGTGGTGTTGACTGTATGGGGTACAATAGTGGTGACGATGACAGTGGACCATTTATGAAGATTTACCGTGTGTTAAGCACAGTTCTAGGGGCTTCACATGAACTTGCTCTTTGAATCTTCTCAACGGCCCTAAGAAGTAGGCATGATTGTCATCCCCATTTTGCTGTAAAAGTCACCAAAGCACAGAGGAGTTAAGTAACTTGTCTTAAATCACACAGCTGGTAAGTGAAAGAGCCAGGACTCAACCCCAGATGCTGTAGCTCCAGGCTCCACAGCTTCGACTACTTTTTCTATGTATGATTAAAATCCTGTAAAATAATAACATATAAGCTGAGGTGGGGCAGGGAGGGTAATTAAAGTGGAAGCCTTCTAACGTCCTTATAGTGTTCAGAAAAACTTAAATACCTAAATTAACTTTACAATTTGTTGACTCTGCACATAAAAATGTCAAGAATAGGAAGAATAGGAAGTGGCCCAGCCACGGTGGCTCATGCCTGTAATCCCAGCACTTTGGGCGGCTAAGGTGGGAGGATCCCTTGAGGTCACAAGTTCAGGACCAGCCTGGGCAACATAGCAAGACCCTGCCTCTACAAAAAATAAAACAATTAGCCAGGTGTGGTGGCATGAGCCTGTAGTACCAGCCACTCAGGAAACTGAGGCAGGAGGATCCCTGATCCCAGGAGATTGAGGTTGCAGTGAGCTATGATTGCACCACTGCACTTCAGCCTGGGTGACAGAGTGAAACCCTGTCTCTCTAAAAAAAAAAAAAAAAAAGACAAATATTGGATTGAGAAATAAAGAAAGCTTGTGCAAATCCTAAAAAAGAAAGAAAGAAGAAAAAATAAAAAATAAAGAAAGAAGCTGCATAGAAAAAGAAAAAGCAGAACAAATAGAAAACACAAAATAAGGTCATGGAAATATATCCAAATATATCAGTAATTAGAATAAATACAAATGGAATAAGCCCATTGATTAAAAAGTAGATTATGAGACCATAGAAAATACTTTTCAGATATATGTCACTTAAAGTATACTTAAAAGGATACACACAGAGGATAAACATGAAAGGATAGAAAAGATATAGCAAATAAACACTAAACAAAAGCAATCCAGTCTAACTATATTGACATCCAACAAAATAGACTGTAAGGCAGAGGCACTGTGAGAAATAAAAATGATTGCGGTTCGTTAAGGTGATGTAATCATTTTAAACTTGCTGCCATGAAATAATCTTGAAATAAATAAAGCAAAATCGACAGAACTACAAGGAGAAATGGACAAATCTGCTATCCTAGGGAAAATTTAAAGATGCATCTTTTAGTAATTCATAAATCAAGCAAAGACTATTAATAAGGAATTAGAAGATTTGTACGGAAATAATTAACAAGCTGTTGTATTAGACAAACACAGAATCCTGTACCCAGGAGATTATTTGCAAGCACACACAGATCATCCACAAAACTGTGCCATCTGCCAGGCTATGGAGCAAGTCTTGACAATTTCAAAGGACTAAGGTCATTGCAGGCTATGATGACACCATCCAGGTAGGAGATATATTCTACCCCAAAGACAGGAGAGAAAACCAAAAAAGAGGAAAACACAGGATAGGGAAAATGGGATTCCAGTAGTGGAGGGAGGTGAAGGAAATCCTCAGGGGCTGCTTCAGAGATCCCCGGCTACCCGGACACAGGGGAATGAGACAGGACAGGTTGAGGGCTGTCCTCACCCGCCGCTACCCCTGCTGCCATTGAGCATGCTCCCTGACCCAATAGCCATTATTATTAGTCTAAAGAAGTCCCAAAGAATCTACAAACAATTATTGGAATTAATAGGTGAGCAGAGCAAAGCTTCTGGATATATGATTAAGTGAATATAGTATCAGCATCAAAGTTAGAAAATATAATTTTTAAAAAGATACCATTTACAATAAGTAGCAAAAAAATAAGAGCCTCTCCTAAATAAATCTAACAAAAAATGCCATGATCTTTATAGGAAAAAAAATACAAAATGTTATCGGCACATATTGAAGAAAGATTTAAATTAATGGAGCTATATACCATATTTATGGATTGGAAAATTCATTATCATAAAGCTGATAACTGCCCCTAAATTGAGCCGTAGACTCAATCAATGTACTTTCCAATCAAAATTCCAACAGGGTTTTCCTTGGAAATTTCCACATAAAATTTATATGGACAAGTAAAAGTCCTAGAAACCCAAGACAGTAACTGGTTTTGGGGTGCGGGGGTGGGAGGTACCGCCCAGCCAGATATCAGACTACTTATAATACCCTGGTAATTAAAAGTGTAATCTTAGGCCAATGAACAGAATAGAGATCTGGAAACCAATCCAAGCCCATGTGATCAGATTGACAGGTAACAGAGGTGCCACTGAGGGTCACGGAGGGAAGATGGGGCTATTCAACAAAAGGGGCTGAGATAATCAGTCATCTACATAGAGAAGGGATTAACGATGAGTCCCCACTTCACGCTAAAAGCAGAAATCCACGCCAGGTGGATTAAAAACTTAAGTGTGAAAAGCAAAACTCAATCTTTTAGAAGACTATAGCAAAGATTACCTCTATGACTCAGCACGAGATAGGATTTCTTCAACTCACTCCTCCTGGCACCTTCTCTGTCTCAGTAAATAGCAGTTCTGTCCATCCAGTTGTTCGGCTCAAAACCCTTGAAATCAACGTCAGTTCCTCTCTCTCACCCCTGAATCCATTCATTAGCATATTCTGTTCTCTCCACTTTATGCAAATACCCAGAATCCTTCTACACATCAGGCCACCTTCACCATTACCTCCCTGAGCTGCCACATTGCACAATGGTGCCCCCCAAAATTATGCAGTGCACTACCCTGCTCCCAAGACCAAGCCACCGTCATCTGTCCCATCTGGATTTTTGCAGTTGCCTCCTCACTGGCGTCCCTGTTTCTGCCCCAACTCCCCACGTCTGTTCTCAACACAGCAACTGGAATGGTCCTTTATCTTAAACCAAAAGCCACTCTCCTGCTAACGACCCTGGCTTGGCTTCCCATCTATCTCACTCAGAGGAAAGACCCAGTGGCTTTATGACCCAGCCTATTTCCTCTCTGATTTCTTCTCCCTCGCTCCTGTGCAGCCACACCAGCCTCCTCAACCTCCCACAGCAAGTGCGAAGGCTGACCCCGCGTAGATGGACACGGAGAGGGACGCGATGGGGCGCAGGCAGTGGCGTTTGACAATTTCCGGAGCGTAAATACTACTACCATGACCAGTTTTAAGATACCATTTATATGCCAATCAATTTAGGAAAATTGAACAATCGCCTCTCGTGAGCTGGTGCAAGCTGGTGCAAGCTGGCCCCAGCACACCCTGGGCACAGTTCTACTTCCGATGCTGGATGGTGGGCACACAGATATTTTTAAAATGTTATTCTTTTGCATTTATGCAGACATTATCATATAAGGCTGTATTTGAGAGCTATGTGGTGACCAGTTGTTAAAGAGAGACGTGGAAGGTAGGACCCTGGGACCTAGAGTAGGGGCAATCTGAGCTGCATTCTCACTTCCCTCCCCAGCACCACCCCTTCTCCAAGCTCAAAGAAAAGCCCAGAAAGTCTTCCAGTGGCTGTCTGGTTGCTCGGGTGACAGGGACCTGAGCCAGTGGAGGAGGTTTTCCAGGCCCTGGGTGCACATGAGAGGGCCTGCAGGGAGGAGAGAGGAGGGAGCAGAGCTGGAAAGAGGTGGCCCTTTGCAATGAGGCCGAACTGGACTGTGGAGGGGGCAGAGAGAAGCCCTTGTGTGGTGGCTGTGGACCAACATCCGAGCAATCCAGAAAGCCCTCGGGAACAGGGCCATAGCTAGGGAGGTGAGCTGGTACAGAGGAAAGACTTTGGGGCTTTAGAGGCAGAAGGAAAACCGGGATTTGAGTCCCAGACATACCTCAGACTACTGAGGGGTCTTGGGCCAACGATCTCAGATCTGCTTGTGAAATGCAGCTAATGGCACCCCACCCCCCCAACCAAGCAGGACGCGGCTGACCCAACGGAAGCTCCTGCAAACGTCAGAGCCTCCAACCCATGCTTCCTTCCTTCCCAGGTTGTGCCACTGCAGGGCGCTGGGAAAGGAAAATGATGGCCTGGCAGCTACTGAGCACTCACTATGTAACACAGGCTAAATGCCTTCAGGAGAAACTTCGTAGGGTCCTGCCAATGGCCCAGTGAGGGCCATGCTATCGATATCATCCCCTGTACCTTGTACCAAGAAGGCAGCTGAGGCCCAGAGAGTTAAGGATCTTGCCCGAGGTCACACCCAGCTAATCAGTGGCTGAGCTGAGCTTTGAGCCCAAGAAACTTGATATTGTCACTGTGATCAAAGGTGCCTCCCACTGGCAGATTAAGAAACCAGAGCTGTCTGGGGGTGTGATGCCCAAGGATAGACTTGGGCACCCAGCACTTGCTCGGCAGGGCCCGGTAGGTAAGACGCCTATGGTAGGCACGAAATGAGTGTCCGTGGGGATGTGCCCTGGGGTCCTGGACCCCATATGGGATGGAAACCCCAAAGGCCTTCCCTGCCCGATTCCTTAGACCATGGGTGTTCACAGCACCAACCCTTGCCCTTCGACCTAACCTTGAAAGAAGTTTGACCGCATGTTGTAGCCCAGATCATAGTAGTCTGCGAAGATGGAGGAGATTTCCAGAGGACTCTGGGTCCTGCTGGGCCACGAGCTTGCCCTCTTCTGGCCCTCGAAGGCTTCACCAACAGCCTTTCGAGCCTGAGTGGGAAGGCAGGGAGAGGAGACAGGATGGGAACACAGTGCCCAGCCCCACACCTCCCCTCTAACTCCTCCTGCCCTGGACCCTGCCCTCCCCACCCCTACCCTGTCTTCAGCCTGCAGCCCTCAACCAGCACAGAGCTGGGAGCCAGAGTGGCCAAAGGTCTCCCCGCTACCCCCTCCTCTCATCCCCCCGCCCCCCGCAATGGGTGGGGGCATTGGGGATAACAGTGACTAAAACCTGGGTCTTCTGATTCCCAGCAAATGCTGCCCACCACTCAATGCTGTCTCGCTCAGGAGACTTGTTCAAATTGCGAGCATCCAATTCAAACAAGACTTTTAACTGCAAATTCATGAGGGGCCAGGGCTCCAGATCTGCCAGCCCAGTTTGTGTCCCTGTGCCATACAACTGAGTGAATTTGGTTAATGTACTTAACCCCCTAAGCTATGGGTGCCTTCTCCATAAAATGGGGATGATAACAGTTTCTTCTTCGTGGGGTTGCTGGGAAGATTAAATGGATTGTTACGTGTGAAGAGTTTAAACAGTGCATATGCCTGGCACACAGCAGGTGCTCAGTATTTACTGCCTTCTGATGTTATCACAGGGGCTTTGCGTTCAAGAGCAGGTTTCTTTTGGGTCCTCATTGTGAGTCTCCATGCATAACCTTTCTGCTGCCCACCTGCTCCTCGGAGAGCAGCTCGTCCACCATGCTGCTCCCAAACTTGTGGCGAATGTTGTTCGGAATGACGCTGCCTTTCTGGCTCGCGGGCCTGCTCCTCTGGTCTCGGGCCCCCAGGCTGGGGCCGTCATCCAGCCCTTGGCGAGGCTGAGCCCCCTCTTCGAAGGTGGTCTTGTTCTCTCTCAAGGAGGACCTGGAGCCCCCCTTCCTCAGGGACCCCAGCTGCGGGTCCATCCCTGGAGACTCCATGCTGACAGCGCTCGGGGGTGGGGGACAGATCTCCTCCAGGTGGCGCTGCCCTATGGGGTTGCCTTGGCTGCTGCCTCCCCGGGGCAGGGGTTTTGGTGGGGAGAGCGGGACCTGGTACTGGAACTTGGAGGTGTCCAGGGAGCTGCAGGAAGTCTTCCAGGGGGCCACGTCCTTCTGGCCCTCCTTGCTGTTCAGGTGGGCCCTGGCCAGAGTGGCTGTACCTGAACCAGGCAAAGCGAGACAGACAGGTTGGGAGAGACACACACACAGATGCAGAGTCAAGGGTGAGAAGAGGGACAGAGACAGGAGTAGGGAGGGGGAAAAGACAGACACAGAGCCCCCAAGATCCAGAGACAGGAGAAGGGAGAGGGACAGAGGGAAACTACAGGAGCCGGAGGCATGGGTGAGAAATAAGGAGACACACAAGGGGGAAGGTGGTTCAGCCTGCCCAGCCCCCCAGTGCAGGGTTCCACACTGCTCCAGACAGGAGGAACTGCAGCCCATGCCTGTCCAGCCTTTAGGCTTAGCTGTGTGACCTTGAGCCAGGCATTTGGCCTCTCTGTGCTTTAGTGCTCCTGGCTCCATTTGGAAAGTAACTTTCCCCACCTGGAACCCCCCAGTAATCCAGTGAGGGAAACAGTCTTCGCTCCCTGTTCGAGCTGTTGTGCCCCAAACCCCACCTCTGCTCTCCTTCAGGAGGGATTTGGCCCCAGCCAACTCTCAGGCTCTCTCATGCCCACCCCCCCACCTCCCGCTACCAGGCCCCATGGGCCTCCTGCTCCTCATTCTCATCAGCTCCTCCCTGGCTCCAGACAGACAGACTGCCACTTCTTCCCACCCATGCCCTGAGAGGTCCCTCCTCCCAGCATTTGCCCCCACTGGTCTTCTACCTGGAAGGCCAACCCTCCTTTTCCCTAAGTCAGAATCCTACCCTTCTTCCTTCAAATGCAGCCCAATAGGAAGTCCTCCCTGATACGCACCAGAAGCCGGGAGCTGGGCCAGCTCCCTTCTCCTCAACTCCCAGCACTGTGCCCTTCATGCCCCACACAGCTCTCGAGACCTGGGCTTTCCCTTTCTGCCACTCTGTGAACTACAAACAGTCTCATTTCCCCTCCTAGATGTGTAGACAGGGTCACTAAGAGGGGGATCCCCATGTGAGTCAGTCCTGGGTGTCCCACAGCACCCACCAGAGAGCCCTGTCTATCTGGGAAGGCGACAGAGTCCATCAGTGTGTGAGTGGATGAGCAGGGGTAAAGGGGTGTCGTACCCAGTGACTCCGCATGTCATCAATGCTAAGACGCTCATTCCCCCTATTTGGACACCTGTGGCACCAGGCTGCAGCTGACAATCGATGGCCCTGGCTCGTGGTGTAGCCAGCACTGTTTCTGTTTCTTAGTGGCTCGTAAGGAACAGTCCATTTTACAACCAGGGGAATGGCAGCTTAGAACACATATTTTAAACAACACCCGAATAGTATATAGAGTCTTTCTGTGCAAAATACAGAGGCCAAGCCAAGTGTCCCCTCACAGTCCGCCCCCAACCTCAATCCCAGGTTACAGGTATAAATGTGTTTGGTGAACTTCCCTCCAAAATGTTCTAGATGGGTCTGTAGTCTAGTGGTCCCCAACCTTTTTGGCACCAGGGATTGGTTTCATGGAAGATAATTTTTCCATGGACTGGGGGGACGGACGGTTTCCGGATGATTCAAGCATGTTACATTTATTGCATAGTCAAACCTCTCTGCTAATGATAGTCTGTATTCAAAGCCGCTCCCCAGCGCTAGCATCACCGCCTCAGCTCTACCCCAGATCATCAGGCGTCAGGCACTAGATTCTCATAAGGAGTGTGCAACCTAGATCCCTCGCATGCGCAGTTTGCAGTAGGGCTGCTTTGAGAATCTAACGCCGCGCGGAACTGACAGGAGGCGGAGCTTATGCGGTGATGCAAGCGATGGGAGCAGCTGTAGACGCAGATGAAGATTTGCTCCTGCTGTGCAGCCTGGTTCCTAACAGGCCTCCACCAACCAGGGGTCCGAGACTGCCTGCTCATCCTCTTAAAAGATACATAGTTTTGTTTCAATTTTGTATATAAATGAGATCAGATTCTATGTGTTGCTTTGTAACTTGCTGTTAAAAACCACCATCACGCCTTGGGGATCTACACAAGGCAGAGGATGTAGACCCAACTTTCTTTCAAACCCTGCAGGTAGGCAGCCGCCACCCCCTGGTGGAGGTTCCGATTGCCCCGGTTTAGTTTTTCAGAAAAGACTGCTGGGAGCATCAGGCTTCGCCAGCCATTGGGGTTTTTATTTCACTCCCACTGGACCCTGCTCTCTGGTCACCGGGTGATGGTGCTCTCATGGCCCCTCTCGCTCACGCCGTGAGGGCGGCAGCCCCTTCCCCAGGGTGGTGGGAGACAGCAAAGGCTGAGATTTCTCTGCTTTCCTGCCCACTTCCTCCTCACCTTCCTTCCGGCACCCTTTGTTCTGCCCCTTTGTCACCTACGCAAAAAGGCAGAGGGGAAACCTGTTCCCAGAGGCCAGACTGTCTTCCCTCCCTCCTGCCCTGGTTCTGCCTCAACCAGTAGGCAGCCAAGCAGAGAGGCACCTCTGGGGACGGCTGGGCTGCCAGGACGGGCACGGTGACCCTTCTCAAAAGACTGGAGGCAGAGTGGGGACAGCACTCACCTGGTCACCACAGCCCCTCACCCTGCTCCTGGGAAGACTGAGCCCAGCACAGGGATGGCTTCCTCCTGGGGTCCACAGGATTCAGGCTCAGGACAGCTGGAGCAGCGCTGCCCGCGTGTCCCCGGCTGTGTTCCCGCTGTCTGACCCACCACACATGCTGCTGTGAGGCCTGCTCACCTCTGCCAGCCCTTTGGGTTATGAGCACTTTTACTGCCCAGATGTGTCTTGTGTCCCCTGGCTCAGAGAGCCGGCACATTCACCATTTATCCAGTGAGCAAGCACCAACGTGTGTCCCACACTGTGCCAGCAATGGGGGCCCCACAGCGAGCTGAATGGGCCAACCCCTGTCCTCTTAGTTTGAATGTTTGTTGAATGAATGAATCAGTGAATGAATGAAGGCTTTCAGTTCTCATTGCAACTTCCCCTTTCCTCCATTCCAATCATTCCGCTGTAAAACAGGCGGAATAAATCCTGCTTCACTTGCTGTTACGAGGATCAGATGATGAGTCAGCACAGTTTTCTAAACTTGGCCGTATCCAAATCCCCTGGGGCACTCTTTAAACACGCAGATCCCTGGGCCTCTCCCAGAGCTGCTGCATCCGAAAGGTTGGGAGCCTGAGTGTTTAACAAGGTCCCCTGGGACATCCAGGCCATTGCAGAAAGCCCTGCGCAGGACTGCCACCCCTCATCCCCCCTGCCAGCCCCAGCCACTCTCCACTCACCCCTGGGGACCCTTCCCCGGGCTGGTCTGACCCAGTCAGTCCTGCACTGAAGCCCTTCCTCTTGTCCTCAGGGCTCCACGAAAGCACGGCCCCCTTTCCCTTCTAGGCCTTTTCCTGCCTGTCCCCCTGCCTGGAACACTCTCTCCTCCCTGCCGTAGGTTACACCACCTCCTGGTCTTGGCTCACTCACGATCCCAGGGCCCCCACCCATGTGGCCAGGCCCCTCAATGTTCCCCTGCAGCGCTGCCCTTCTGGTGCAGAGACTTGGAGCACCTGAGGATGGGGTCTGTGTTGGGGTCATAATCCCCACGTGTGGCAGGATGGGAGGGGCTCAATACCTCCTTTCCCTCCTCTATCTTCTGTCTCCAAACAGAATGCCCCCTAGGAAGTCAGGGCAATGGTGGGTCTGAGGCCAAAGCAAGACTGAGGGACAGGAGGAAGGCCCGGTGCCTGCTGCCCCCGGAGTCCCTCCGGAAGCCCTGGATGCACATTCGGCAAAAATCCCTGGCCCACCGGTCCTACCTGCTCGGTGGCCCAGCTCCATCGACTCTTGCTCCGGGACAGGTAATTCCAAACTGGGTCCTGTAGACAAAGCAACATGTTTCATCATCTCAGATGACACAGTCTCTGTGAATGAGAATGAGCTGAGAGCTGAACAGGGGGGCCTGTGGCTGTCTGCCCAGCCCTGAACCGAGGTCCCCAGGGTGTTCCTGGAGCTTTGTGGTACTGCCCAGACCCACAGCCCCAGTTCCATCTACCTATGCCCCCTGGCACGGGACCTGCCTCCTGGACCCCTGCAGGCTCTGCCCTCTCTGGAAAGCCCTGCTCATCCCCACCACCGGGGGCTCAGAGGCCTTTCTCAAGCAGCCTTGGAAACCTGGGATCTTCTTACACGTTCATAATCTTTTTCTCCTCTTTCCCAACATCAGCCCCACCTTAGGAGTACCCAGCAGGCCCGTGGCTGTGGGTGCATTGCTCCTGCGCCCCCATCCTGGTAAGTATTTGCCTTCCTACAAATACAGTTTTATCCATGCTGCTGGCTGTTCATTCATGGTCAGGGGAGGGAGGGGATTAGCTGCTGTGGAGAGCGGAGAGCAGGACCCCACACTCTGGTATAACCTCGGTCTTCTGAGGAAAGGCCTTTGGGACAAATTGGAGGAGAGCTCTGGGTCTGGAGAAGCCTCTGCAGATTTCATGCATGTGTTCCTTTTTCCTAGGTGGTCTTTCCCTCATTTATATTCTCTCGTTGTATCTACATAGGTTTTTTCCCAGGTTTTAGCAAATTTTGTAGTATAAATAAAATAAAATCTGGCCCTCCTAGGTAAATGTCTTTGTAACAAGGGAGGAACAGAAGTGTTGAGGGTGAGGGTGGAGACATGAGAAGCCCAGGAGTGGGACAGGACTTCGCCAAAGAGGAACCTGTGGAGTGTCAGTTCACTGAGCAAAAGCTGCTAGACCTTGAGGGGGACATTCCACCGATCAGGGATGTCTGCAAAGGGACCACCTTGAAGCCTGAGGGCTATAGCCTGGAAGTCCGCAAACAGACTGGGCTTGTAATTTGAAAGTGGGAGAGAATGATCAAAGGATGTCAGCCCAGCAGATAAGAGCAGTTTGCTATTCTAAGCCTGAGGCAATGTTCCTATCTCTCTCCTGAATTCATCTCTCAGTAAATGAGGAACTAGATAAAGTAGAAAGAAGTACCCGTGGTCTCTTTTGTTCCCATTTTGATTATACACCCTACTGCTAACCCACGAGCTTTCACGTGAAATCACTGTAATCCATAACATGAAAAAGAGAATAAAAATGGGTGCTAGACTTCAATCAGTACCACCTGGCTTACGGGAATGCTGGTGGTCCCCTGACCTTCCCACACCCTTTCACCTTACTCTTTGTGTCCGTATCTTTGTCTCTCCCATCTCTTGCAGTGTACACTGTCGGGGACCCGGTTATATCAGGGGGCATCTCAAACCCCCAATACAGAAGCAGGTCAGAGCTGGCAGGGATCTTTGAGGATTGAGGCCCAGAGAGGGGTAGTGACTCTTCTAATGTAACCCAGCAAGTCAGTTTGCTGGTAAGCTCAAAGCAGGCAGGAACCAGATCAACTCTATTCTCTTGAAAAATTGCCAAGCAAAACATCCTATTAATTTTGACACTTAATAATTGTTTGGTGATTGTTCAACTTTTGATATGACTTCTGAAGATCCCACACCCCTGGTATTCACACACTGTGTAAATCCCCTCCCCCTGAGTGTGAGCTAGGGACCTAGTGACTTGCTTCTGAATAAAAGGATGTCACTTCCAGGATTATATTAGTGACTTCTGGCTTGTTCACACTCTTTCCCTGGCTCTCCTTGGTTTGCTCACTCTGATAGCAGCAGCTGCCATGGTTTCAGCTGCCCTGTGGAGAGGCCCATGTGGCAAGGAGCTGAGGGTGGCCTCTGGCCAGAAGCTCATAAGGAACAGAAGCCCTTGGTCCAACAGTCCTCAAAGAACTGAATAAATCCTGCCACCTGCATGAGCTTGGGTGTGGGTCTTTCCCCAGTCGAGCTTTGACATGAGAACACAGCCCAGACGACACTTTAGTTACAGTCTGTTGGAGAACCTGAGCCAGAGAACCCCAAGCCAAGCCACAAGCAGGATCCTGACCCAGAGACACTCTTAGATCGTAAGTTTGTCCTTTTTTTTCCAAGACAGAGTCTCACTCTGTTGCCTGGGCTAGAGTGCCATGGCATCAGCCTAGCTCACAGCAACCTCAAACTCCTGGGCTCAAGTGATCCTTCTGCCTCAGCCTCCTAAGTAGCTGGGACTACAGGTATGCACCACCATGCCCGACTAATTTTTTCTATATATATTTTTAGTTTGCCAATTAATTTCTTTCTATTTTTAGTAGAGACAGGGTCTTGCTCTTGCTCAGGCTGGTTTCAAACTCCTGACCTTGAGCGATCCTCCCGCCTCGGCCTCCCAGAGTGCTAGGATTACAGGCATGAGCCACCATGCCCGGCTAATTTTTTCTGTATATTTTTAGTTGCCCAATTAATTTCTTTCTATTATTAGTAGAGACGGGGTCTCGTTCTTGCTCAGGCTGGTCTCGAACTCCTGACCTTGAGCGATCCTCCCACCTCGGCCTCCCAGAGTGCTAGGATTACAGGCATGAGCCACCGCACCTGGCCAAGTTTGTGCTTTTTTAAGCATACAGTTTTAAGCTGCTAAGTTTTGTTGTCATTTGTTATGTAGCAATAGATAGCTAACACATAGTTTGGTGCCAAGAGTGAGATGTTGCTCTAACAAATACCTAAAAATGTGGGAGTGACTTTGGAGCCAAGCAGTAAGAAGAGCCTAGAAGGATTTTGAGAAACATGATAGAAAATGCCTAAATTGCCTTGAACAGGCTATTAGCAGAAATCTGGACTTGGAAGATGCTGCCAGTGAGGTCACAAAAGGAAGTGATGAACACGTTACTAGAACTTAGAGGAAGAAAGGCCCTTGTTATATAGTGGCAGAAACTGAGTGACACTGTCACCGGCAGTTATGTCATCTGCAAGCAGAACATGTGACTAATAAACTGAGAGATTGTCTTCTTGCTGCCTCCAGTGAAGTGTGAGAGGAGGGAGATGAGGTGAAGAAAGGGTTGTTAAATGAAAAGCCAGGACTTAATGATTTGAAAATTCTCATCTTCTCCAGATGCCAAAAGATGCAAAAATTAAGAAAGGACTTCAGAGGACTGTCTGGAAAAGGTGGCCAGGATTGTGACTGCGCAACCTATTGTTAAGGCTCTAGAAAGATCAAAGGATTAGGGTATTACAAGTCACACAGCGGGTCTTTAAAGAGATTAAGGATATGGCTCATACAGCCTCTTAATGGAACCACAGGGCTCTCTAGGAAGCTTGAGGTTATTGTTCCTGGGCAGGAGCACAGGTGGAAAAGCACGTGGCTTTTGTCTGTTGGTGTAAACCCTTGTAAGTTTCATGGTTTTTGAGAAAACTGTGTCAGCAAAGGTACTGCCAGCTAGGAATGAAAGGGATGGAGACAATACAAAATGAGATCACTAGACAAGAGAGAGAGCGACAGAGAGACAGGAGTCGGAGGGTGGAAGGCAGAAGAGTCCATAGGGCAGAGCGGAGAACAATGGGAAATTATTCCCAGGATTTGAAACCTAATCAACGAATGTCCAAAATTTGCATGACTGGATTTCAGAATTGCTATGGACCAGTGGCTCCTCCGTGTCGCCATTTTCCTCATTTATGAATAGGAATGTTGAAAGCTCTTATCCTATGCCTATCACATCATTGTGTATCAGATATCTGCAGGGCAGATGACCTCCTTTCACAGATCTGCCAGTGGAGAAGAACTGAACTCAGGAAGTTCCTCTCAAGGAAGGACACCCGAGGAGGCTCACGCAAACCTGGACCTGATTTATGTAACCAGATTCTAGAGTTTAAGCTGATGCTATTATAGGAAGAGAGTTTTGGAGAACTTGGGAGGAGATAGTTGTATTTTGCCTGTGAAAGGGACATGTATTATTGGGGTCCAGACGGCAGACGGTGTGGGCAGCTGACATGGCTCCCAGTGATCCCTGCTCCCCTCCCCTTGAGTGCGGACTGGACCTGGTGACCAACAGAATATGACAAATGTGAGGGATGTCACTTCCAATATGAAGTTATAAATGACTGCGACTTCTGTCTTGCTCACACACTCTCTCTGGCTCCCCTCAGCTTCCTTGCTCTGATGGAAGCCAGTTTCCATGCTGTGAGCTGCCCTGTGGCAAGGAACTAGGAGTGGCCTGCAGCTGACAGCTTGGGAGGAACTGAATCCTGCCATGGGGTGGCCTTGGACAGGGTCCTTCTCTAGTTGAACCTTGAGATGAGACTGAAGCCCTGGTCAACACCTTGACTGAAGTCCGTGAGAGCCCCTGAGACAGAAAACCCATGAAAGCATCAGCTAGATTCCTGACTCGCAGAAACTGTGTGATAATAAATGTTGTCATCTTAAGCTACACGTTTTGGGGTGATTTGTTATGCAGCAAGAGATGACTAAGACAACTCCTGTGCCAAGCATTCTCACATCTAGTCGATTGGTCTGTCTTCACAAGTTACCCAGTAAGGTGTTTAGAGAGGCTATTAACTTTTTGAGCCCAGATGGAGAAACTGGGCTCAGAGAATTAGTAGGACTTCACCCAGGTGGAGCTAAAACTAAGCCACGCGTCTTCAAGATCACCAAAGCTCCTTCAAGTTAGCCGTCTGCTCCTGTCCCTGTGCCCCCTCCACAGCCACCCACTTGATGTGCCCATAGCAGCCCCTTGTCTGCTCCAATGGCAATGGCACTACCAGTCCAGTGCAGCCTGGACCGGCTTGAACAGCAGTGTGAACTCACTTCCGGTTTCTGACCTGGAGAGAAAGGTCCCAAGGGACGTCAGCTGAGGAGGACAGGAAGGTAAGTCCAGGTGCAGTCTGGGCACTCTTCACTCACAAGCAACTCTGAAGGGGGAAAAGGAAGATGAAATCCTGCGTCCTGGGAGAGCCCTGTCCCTCCTCCTAAGTCTCTGCCTCACCTTTCCAATCCCTTTCATAATGTCAGAAAACATGGGAACCACTCTGGTGTGTGCTGAAGCCCAGGAGTGGAGATCTGTGCTGCACAACTACTGGTGAGGACCAACGATGGTTGCTAGGAAGCAGCCCCCCGCAAATGTTCATTGGAGTTGCCATGGTGATCACTATACACAGGGCTCTGTTATGTCAGAGGGCTAAAAGGCCCGCCCTAGGGAAAAGAGGCCAAGGGAAGGCCAGGACCGAGGAGGCACGAGGGGCCTTCATGTGCTGTTCGCTCTCTCAGCCACTCGATAATGTCTACCAAGCAAGCACCTGCCATTTGCTAGGTGTGTGCCAGGCACACAGGGCTCAGATGCCACCAAGTGCAAAGGAGGTTCCTGGGAGCGCAAAGGAATAAGTAGAGAGAAGGACTAACTCTGTCTAGGGAAAAGGAGGCCAGGCTCACAGTAGGGCCATCTGAGCGGGATCTTGAAGGATGCATAGGAGCTAGCAGTTCAGAAGGCAGGGATGTGTTCAACAGCACATGTATGGGTCAAGGGCAACCTGGAGCAGAAGGGGAAGATGCACCTGAGCTGTCTGAGCGGGATGCCCAGGATCAGGGACCACAGAGTGGAACTAAAGCAGGGGTGGGACGAGGGTCCTCCCTCCTCCCCTTCAACCACAAGGGCTACAGAAGGAGAGTAACAACAGTTTCTTCAGAGGAGGAGGAGGCAAGGGGCACTGGAGCCAGCACTGGCTAAGTCTGTCTGGCTGTGGGCAGGGTAGGTACAGGGAGCGCCTCCTGCATGCTCAGCCTTTCAGGGTCTCCCCAGGAGGAAGAGAGCATTGTGGTTACACTTGGGGTCCCCAGAATCTGGGCCTGCCACTTACCAGATGAGTGACTCTGGCCAAGTTCTTTAGCTGAACTTTCCTTGTGTACAAAACAGATCCACCTTCAGGGTGAGGATGACAGTCGGATGAAATCAGTTTTGTGAAATGCCTAGCACACCGCCTGGCACAGAGACATCACAGATAACTCTAAGCTAACTCCACAGGCAGCCCAGCAGCAAGTCCTTCAAAATACACCAGACTTGGGTCCCTTCGTCCACCTCCACGTCTCTCGCCAGCCCCTGGCCCCCAGGCCCCGGTCAGCCAAGCCACCGCCGTCACCTGCCCGGGTTCACAGTTGCTTCCTCTCTGGTCTCCCTGCTTTTGCTTGTCTCCTGTATTCATGATCTATTGCTGCACAATAATATTACCATGAACTCAGCAGCCTAACACACACTCATTATCTCGCAGTTGCTGTGGGTCAGGGGTCTGCACGTGTCTTAGCTGGGTTCCCGGGGCTGGGGTCTTAGAAGGCTGCAATCGAGGCGTTGGCCAGGGCTGTGGTCTCACCCGGGTTCCACTGGGGAGGCTGTGGGTGGGATACTGTTCCTAGTGGTCTGTTGGACTGAGGGCCTCAGGGTCTTGCTAGCTGTGGGCCAGAGGCCAGCCTCAGCTCCTTGCTGTGTCCCCAACATGTGACTGGCTTCAACAAAGCCACCAAAGAAAAGAGTCTCCTCACAGGATGGGCACTACAATCTTCCGTACTGTCATCACTGAAGTGGCGTCCATCACCTTTGTCACATGTCTTTGGCTAAAAGCAAGTCATAAGGCCGGGCGTGGTGGCTCACGCCTGTAATCCTAGCACTCTGGGAGGCCAAGGCGTGTGGATCGCTCAAGGTCAGGAGTTCAAGACTAAAAGCAAGTTACAGGTCCCGCCCATGCTAAAAGGGAGAGGATCACACAGGGCATGAGCATGAGGGGGCAGATACCACCCGTCCCACCTGGAGTCTACCCACCACATCACCTAACAGTCCTTTCTCACCTCAATAGCCAAGTGATCCTGCCAAAAACTATCTCAGGTCACATCACTCCTATAATCAAAACCTTCCAGCATCTTCCCATCAACCAGAGTAAAAGCTGAAGCCCTCTCATTTATCTGCAAGACCCACCTGATGTGCTGCCTCCCCAACTTCTCTGACCTCAGCTCCTCCCACTTCCCAATCACTCCCTTGCCACAGCCATGCTGGCACAGTCCTGCCTCAGGGCCTTTGCACTTGCTGTTCCCTCCGCTGCAACTTCCATTCCCCATGCCCCAGATGTCTACATGACCAGCTTCTTCACCCCCGTAAGGACTCTGCTCACCTTCTCAGACCACACTTTTTTAAAAGACAACCTAGCTCACCCCACACCCCCATTTTCCTTACCCTACCAGCTTCCATTGCATTTTATCTCCATCTGACAGATTATGTTTGATATATTTGTTTCTGCTTTGCCCCCGGTAGGATGCGAACTGCAAATGAGATGGGAGGAAGACTTTTGTTCACGGTATGGAGGGGAGAGAGGTCAGCCCTCCAGTCTGTCCTGGCCCCTCCACTGCAGACCCCACAGGCATCAGCGTTCAGCCCCGCCCCAACCCGCCAGCCTGGATGGACCTGGTCCCTGGCCCTCCAGGACCCTGTCCTCACCCCAGAAGGCTAGATAGTGGGGAGCCAGGAATCTCTGTCATGTGAGGCCTAGAATTCACCTTGCAGCCCCAAAAGACGGTTTAGCAAGCCTGTTTCTGGGAAACCCAAAATCCAGCTCTATGGGGATGGTCTATTGGGTTTCTGTCTTCTGCTGCAGCTTCCTGACCACACTGCCGGAGCCCCCCGACCTTCTCTCAGGGGCTGACGCTGCTTCTCCAGCCCCTGCCTCTGTTGCTCCCAGAAGGTCTTGTTCTGAGGCAGGGAGGGTGCCCAAGGCGGAGGCCACCTTCCTTTTGTATCTTCTCCTATTGAGAGGCCCTAAAGCCATGTGATACCTCTTTGGATACTCATTTGGAAGGCCAGCTGTCCCCTCGCCCCACCCACGGGGCTGGGCCTACAGCAGGAGGGGTTTCACCTCTCTGGCTTCCTGGTACCCCTTCCCACCCTTCCCACCGGCCTTCCAGGTAGGACCCAGCATGTTCTGGGGCAGGGCCCGCAGGACATAGATAGCAAGCGGCTTCCTCCGCCAAAATTGAGTGTCTTCAGGGTGGCTTTCCCAGCTGGAGGGTCTATGGAAGTTTCTTTCCTTGGTGGATTCTAAGGAATCTGAAGGAGATGAAGTGCGGGCAAGGATGGAGACCAGGGAGAGGCAGGCCAACACGCCACTCAGAAAAGGCAAAGTTTATTCCAGTGTTGACAGGGAAAGGGTGAACTTTGCACAGCAATTCTAAAATCATGCCAATCTCCTTCATCTAACAGGTACGAACCAGCTGCAGGTGGTGCCGGGGTCACTAACCTGGCCGGAGGTATGGTGAGCAGGGCAGAGGTCACGGCTCAGGCCTTCCCGCCCTTCCCCTGGGACACACGGGTCTCCGGGGGAGCCCGGCGGAACCACTCGGACCAGGAGCCGTCGTAAACGGCCACGTCGGGCTTGCCGCAGAGGTAGGCTGCCAGGGCAATGTGGCAGGCGGTGACCCCCTTGCGGCACGTGGCAATGAGGGGCTGCGAGAGATCCACCTTCTTGTCCTGGAACAGAGCACGGAGCTCCTCTGGGCTCTTCTCGAAGCCGTCCTCAGTCAGGAAGTCCATGAATGGCATGTTGACTGAGCTGCGGATGTGGCCCGAGTCCAGCCCTGCGGCGGGGCAGAGGACACAGGTCAGGGGAGGCATGGGGGGTGGGGCATGGAAGATTCACTCAGCCTCGGCTGGAAGGATAGAGAGCTTCACAAATAAAAATAACATCTTTTACAGCCAAAGGGCAAATGTTGAAATAAAAAAAATATATAACATCTTTGCTCTTCTTGAAGCTCAATTTATTCCCAACCCTACCTACCATCGATGCTCATGACTTAAGACATCTGCATCCCCTCCCCTAAAAGCTGTCTTCAAGTAGTGATGTCCAAAATCATAGCTGCTTAAGAGGAAAGAAGTATGAGTCTCAGGTCTACTAACCCTGTCATTATCCTTTACCTGGGCAAGTCACTTCACTTCTCTGAACCTCAGTTTTCTCATCTGTAAAATGGGCTCAGTGGTACATACCTATCTCACAGGGTTGTTGAGAAGAGCAAATGAGACAAATTAATGCAAATGCTGTGTGCTGTGCCGATGGCTAAAAACACAGCAGTGAAAGTGAGAGACACAGCCCAGGCCCCCCTGGGAACTTAGAGTCTAGCAAGGAAGACAAACATTAAACAGATAACCATGTAACTCATGAAATACGAGGTCACTCCATTTACAGATGAATACACCAAGGCTTGGTGAAATGGCTCACCTAAGGCCACACGGAGGGGTAAAGGCAGACCCAGGATTACACTGGGTCCACTGGTTTTCCTGTTAAGTACACAGGTGTGGAAAGTTCATGTTACCTGGTGTCGGACATAAGGTCAAATCTCACCTTAAGCAAGTCATGTCAACCCTCGGAGCCTCAGTTTCCCCATGGGTAAAATGGGAACTAGAGTACCCCCCCGTGTCCAGGCTGTTGAAGGAGTAAACGTCACAGGGAAGCACTGGCCCACCCCCCTTACCGCCTGTGGGGCAAAGGGAGAATGGGGGCAGGGTGGTCCTTTTCAGACCCCTCGCAGCACCTCTCAGAGCTTGGATGGAAGCAGAGTAGGGGTCTAGGCTGACTCTGGGGTCCTTTCTGGAACTGCCTAGGCACCCAGTGAGGTCCCTCTGCCAAGTCTGGCGTCAGAACAGCCAGCAAGTGGGGCGAAGAGAAATGGGCCATGCCAGAGCTGGCACCACCCACAGGGCTGAGGCCTCCGGCCAATCCCCCGCGGGCCCCAGGCTGCTCCTCTCTCCCTCAGGCACCCCGCACCCTGCAGACCTGGGCACTAGGAGTGGGGCCCGACAATCCCACCACCCCACGAAACCTGGGCTGTGTAGCAGGGCAGGTGCAGGGGGTGGGAGTGCCAGGGGAAGGACCTGACCGTGTGGCCAAGGCACGTCTGAGTCACGAGCGGCAGTGTGCAGCCAGGCGGGCCCTGCACCCAAGCCTCCGTCTCCCCTCCCTGGAACGGGGAGAGAGCCTCACCCACAGCACAGGTGTGTGGGGAGGTTTAGTCACCATAGGTGAAAGCTCCTAGTGACCCCAGACACACAATAGATACACAATCATGCCAGCAGTGTCCTCGGCCCCACACCCCAAGGCCAAAGAGGATTCTAACACTCGCTAGCACAAGTCATGAGTTCTTTGATCGAGTAGATGTCCCAACTTAGAAGATTATAGAATTTCTTCCTGTTGTGATTTCATCTTTTTTGTCAGGAGACTTTAATCTGAGATCAGATGTGTGCTAACCCTACCAGTGAGGAATAGCTGAGCTGCTGACTTCAAGAGCATTCTTCCCCAAGAAACCCAGCTTTCTTTTTTGGTTTTTTGAGACAGAGTCTCCCTCTGTCACCCAGGCTAGAGTGCAGTGGTGTCATCACAGCTCACTGCAACCTCCAACTCCTGGGCTCAAGTGATCCTTCTGCCTCAGCCTCCCAAGTGGCTGGAACTACAGGTGTGCAGCATCACACCTGGCTAATTTTTCTATTTTTAGTGGAGACAGGGGTTTCACTCTTGCTCAGGCTGGTCTTGAATGCTTGACTTCAAGCTATCCTCCCGCCTCGGCCTCCCAGAGTGCTAGGGTGACAGCCACCGCATCCGGCCGAGAAACCCAGCTTTAAAATGTTGCAGCGTCCAGGCAGTGGGCTGGCTTTAAGTGCGTTTAAAAGCACAAATGTCTGAATGAGGTTCTGTTCCTTTGCCCCCATCCCCGATGAAACAGCTGTGTTGTTTCCTTCTGATTACACAAAGGGCCCCTCTGCTGAGCACAGACGAAGCCAGGGAGCTTCTGTGGCGTCTGGCCTCTCATGCCAGGAGGCCTCGGGAGATGGGGTCCTCCTTTTCATCCCTATCACCGAGGGCTCAGGGCCTGCCTGGGGAATATTGAGCAGGAACCAGCGGCCTGTGTGTGGGAAGGGCCACCATGGACCTGGGCCAGAGAACCTGGGAGAGCAGCCAACTGGAGGAAAGGTGCATCGGGCCTGGAAGCAGGGACCTGCTGTTCCTTCAGAGTCCAGCGGCAGCCGCAACCTGGTGGCTCTCCCCGCTCCCAGCAGGTGGGCCACCATTCTCACAACCTCTGACACTACCCACCCTGAAGGCAGGTTCTCTAGAACTTTATCTTCCTTAATCTTCACAAAGCCAGGGAGGTAATCTTCCCAGCACAGCTGGGGAGCCCAGGCTCAGAGAGGTGAGGTAACTTGCCCCAGCACACACAGCAAAGGTATGTGAAGTGAAATCAGACTGGTCACACCCCAAAGCCTGAGTTATTTGACCACTCTGAGCCTCCCTGAAAAGGGAGGCCAAGGCAGGGACTGGACGAGACGAACCTCTCCTGCTCCTCAAGGGCTCAGACGTCTGGGACTCGGTGTTCCAACTTTGGCCAAGAAGATGCCAGACAAATTGGTGAGTTAACAGCCCTCATCCACTGACAGGTGTGGATTTTCAAGGCCAGGAAAACCTGTTTGGCCCTTTCTGACTTCCTCCTAAAGGCACCAAGGAACCCAGCATGGGCAGCCCCGCACCCTCCCATCTCCCTCAGCCCCGGGAGGGAAGGACAGTGGCAGAGGGGTCCCTTGGTCCCATAAAGCAACACTGTGGAGCTGTGGCCTTTCCCCCAGTCCCTGGGTTTGCTCTCAGCTTACCCCACCCATGGCAATGGCCTTGGGATAGAGCCAGGCCTGCTCTGATGCCTGCTGACCCGGTCCAGGCTCAGGCACTCCGCCCTGCTCAGGTTTCTTCTCCCTTCCCCAGCTGGGCAGTGGGACCAGCCTATCCCGCCTTCTCCCCTGCATGGCTGCCGCAGGCGCCCAGAAGAGGCTGCATGTGAAGGATTCTGCAAGTAAAAGGCGTCAATGTCCTCCTCACCCTCGCCCCCTCCAAGGGGGAAGGTAGAAAACCACGTTTATAAAGAAATTGGAAGGGATAAACTCCTGCCTCTGTTTCCCTCACTTTCCCAGCCCTCTTTTAAGGCCTGCAGAGTTCGGCTCACAAAGGGGGAGAAGAGTCAAGGTGAACGGACTTGCCATACCTGGATGCAAACTCAGGTCTGTCTGACTCCTCCCCTGCACCCCTTACAAACAGGACCAAAGGCTTTGGGAACACAGCGCTAAGGCCAGAGGGGAAGTTGTGTGAGACTAAGGCCCTGCTTCCAGGTCCTCCTGGGGTTGCTCCTTCTAGGGACACTCAGGGCCAAGGCCTGTCCCCCAGGCCTGCCACCTGCATGTCCCCGTGTGTTATATCTGGACTGCTGAAGCCACAGGGTGCCTCCCTGATCCCACCCTAAGCTGGGGACTGTAAATGAGGCAGACCCTCATGTGCCTTTGTGTCCCCAAAATGCCTTGTGCAGGAGGCAAGCGAAGACTCTTAGGGATGAGATGCCACATCCTCTATGTCTTTCTAGATGGCCCTGGCCTTGGGACAGTTCCTTATCTTTTTCAAAATCGCTTTCCAGCCATGGCTGCATTTAAATAAATACACACCCAGGGTAGGCCTGAGGCTACTCTTCTCGTTTCATGATAAGGAAGCCCAGAGAGTCCAAAGGTGCTCCAGGTGGGAACTGGAGGAGGTGGGAACAGGATCACTGGAGAAGAGGAGGGACTTCAAAATTCAGACCTTCAGGAGGCATTTCTTGCCACAGGCTCTCTCTGACCCTCACTTCCCTCGTCTGCGAAATGAGAGGGGCTGGGCCTGGCACGTCTCAGGCTGCTTCAGGGCAGGCCGGGAAGCAGCAAGAGAATCGCCCCCACCGGTCCTCCCCCAGGGGCAGCTTGAGTCCCAAGGAGAGGAGGCCTCTTGAACCAAGGCCAAGGGGGGACTGCAGCTGTCCCCTACCAGGAGTCTCTGGAAGGTGCCCAATGAAATTGAATCTTCAACCCCAGACCTTCAGAGAGCAAGCCAGGGAGAAAAATACAGGCATGGAAAAAGCCTCGCTGGGGAGGGCAGAGCCTGCACTCCCCTGACTCTGCCACTAACTAGCTATGTGGCCTTGAGGCCTGCCTCTGTGCACCTCGGTGTTCCCCGTCTGATGGGGTAAGCTTTCAGGCCTGGGCTCTGAGCATATGCAAAACAGCTTTCCTAGCAACCTCTCCCATGGAGGTACAGACAGGAAGAAATGTTTTTCAACAAGTTAGGTAAAATGTTGCACACGGCTTAGACTCTGTAGAGGAGGAGCTCTAACTGAGGAAAGAGCCACCAAGAAGGTGCTGGCCGCCCTGAGCCGCAAGAAGCCCCGGGGAAAAGTGAAGTCCCTGTCACCTGCCACTGGAGGTGTCCGGGCAGACACTGGAGGGCACCTAGCAGGAGAGATGACAGCAAGACTCTGGTGCTGCGCCTAGGAAACGCGAGACCTCCGGGGTCCTCTCTGGTTGGGAGGTTCTAACACTCAGCATTTCCTCTCCTGAGGTCCCCCCACCCCTCAAACAGTGCAGAATCCTCCCAGCCTCCCCTTCCACAGGAGGAGGACTCATGAGCCGTCTCCCTGGGGGGATGTCTAGCAGAAGGGACTTCCTCGCTGGGTTCAAATCCTGGCTTCCACCACTTCACTGAGCAAGTAACTTAACGTGCTGGCATCTCAGTTCCATCTCACCGCTAACATGGGGGACTGTCGGATGGGCTAATGCAGTGTCAAGTGTCTAGCATGAACTGGCAGCTGTTGTTACAGCTCTGCAGACAGGCTGCAGCTGCTTGGGAGAGTTATCAACCAGGCTGACTCCTGCAAACACCAGGAAGGGAGCCCGGGAGAGCCGAATGGAGGGAGCGGGACCTAGGGGAAGGCCCTGCTGATGTCTGTAAGAGTTTCTGGGAGACTAGAGAAGCCCTGGGAAGCTGAGGTGTCCTTGGGACCTTCTGAACAGCCATGCAAACTTTGGCCCATGAGCATGACGCCCTTGGAGTACCCTAGTGCGCCTGGGGGAGCTGCTGCCTGGGAGTGGATGTGGGTGGCCATGTTACCAGTCACTTCTGCCGTCAGCCACATCCTGCTCTACATGGATGCTAGGTCAGTTGTTAGCACATGGCTATGGGGCATATTTGTAGGTTCTCACGCATGAGAACTGAAGAAGCCTTTAGGTTTGGCTCCACCCTCTTATTTTAAGGATAGAAAAACTGAGGCCTACAAGTGGGTTCTGAGGGCAAAACCTGAAGCAGTTCCTCATCATCCTTACTCCCTATCCCTGCATTGGGCAATACTCCCCAGGGACCACTCACCACTGGGACACCTACCTACTGCATCCGGCTCCGGCTCAGTGCCCAGGTACCGCCCTTGGGACCGTGAATCCACCAGCTGGAACCTCTTAGACTCGAGGTTCTCCAGCACCTGCTCATAGGTCTTGAGCAGGGAGCGGTCCAGTGTGGCTTTGAAGATGGCCGGCTCTGGGTGTGAGGGCTCAGATGTCACCGGGTGGCCCTCCTTCAGCCAATTCCGGAAGCCACCATTGAGCACTGACACTGTACGGTGGCCAAACACACGGAACATCCACCAGACCCGCGGAGCATAGAAAGTGCCCAGGTCGTCACCATCATACACCACCACGTGCGTGTGGTTGCTTATGCCCAGGCGGCCCACGTAGTCGGCGAAGCTCGCCTCGCTGGGCAGCATCATCTCGTAGGGCGAAGCCGTGTCCCGGCACTCCTCTATGTCAAAGAAAGAGGCACCGGGCACATGGCGCTCTAGGTACTCCTTGCGGGCATCACGGGTGCCCGGTGAATACCAGGATGCGTCCAGCACCCGCAGGCCGGGCCCCAGCTTGCCAGTCCGGACTGACTCCGCCAGCCACCTGGTGGAGACCAGCGCCCGGTAGAGCACCTGATGAACCATGGTTTCAGCTCTGCGTGTCACCTGGCGCGGGTGGGAACCAGGAAAGAGACAGGCGTGAGGAAGGCTATATGTGCTGTGGGGTGGGGGCCCGGGAGAAGGAGCTGTTTCTCCCACTGCACTCCCCCAGGGCGTGGTGTTTATAGCCACGCCAGGTGTCAGGGGCGTGCTGCGGGGTAGGTTCTCAGATTCCCTAAGGAAAGCCGGCTCCCCACTCCCGGTGCCCCAGCGCAGAGGGAGCGGGGCAAGAGCTCCCAAGGGCCCAGCTAGGGGAGCGGGCCGGGAGGGTGTCTGGCCCCTGCAAGCTACAATACTCGGTCCTGTCAGAAAAGAGCAGAGAAAACATGCCCAGGACTGGGGAGATGGCATCCTGGACTTAGAATCCCCTTTCCTGGGAAGGCAGAGGGGTGGGCGCACACGGGGAAGCGCGGCCGGAGACCCCCAAGCGCCCTCGCCCGCGGCCTCTCGGAAGCCAGGGCTCGCCGGCCTCCAGAATGCCCGAATGCCCGAGGCCGGCCCCGGCTCGGTGTCCTCTGTCCTAGTTGGGCCAGGGGTTCCCCGGGGCACCCCGTCCTGCTCTTGCCACCGGATCCTTCCCCGGGCCGCAGGTGGCCCGGCCAGCGGCCTAATCCCCGTCGGCTCCGGCGCCTGGCCACCGCCCCCGCCCTGCCGCACTCACTCGCCCAGGCAGCCGCGCTGGCTCTCGCCCCGGCCCGCTGGAGAAGTTGGCTGGTTCAAACCCTGAGCTCACCGCTCCCCGGACGGCCCGCACCATCGCGCCGCCGTCCGAGGGGGGACCCCGCGCCGTCAGCCGCGACTGCGCGCCGCCCTCGCGCCGCTGCGCCCGTCCCCTGCCGCCCCTGGCGCGGGGCACCTCCCAGACCCACGGGGTGCTGCTGGGGGCACCGGGCGGCGCGGGGCCGGCGCGGGGCCGGGCGGGGCGGGGCGGGCGTCCCCCTCAGGCCGGGCCAGTGGAAGGCGCGGGCAGCGGCGGCTCCGAGTGGCCGCGGCGGTGGGCTGTGCCGGAGTCTCCTCCCTTTGGCCGGCAGCAGGTTGGTGGCGGGAGGAGGGGATGGCTGCGGGCTCAGGGAGGGGGCGCCGCACGGCGGGGGCCCTGGCGGAGCCGGGAGGCCCAGAGCCCGAGACCCCGGTAACTGCCGCGGCGTCCGTCGCATTTCCTTTCTGGAGGGGGAGGTCGCTCTTTGGGGTGCGCGGCGGCGCGGGGCTCCCCCGCGGGGCCTGAGCGGAGGACCGGGCGCAGTCCAGGAGGGAAGGCGCGTCCCGAGGTCTGCCCTAAGGATGACTGTCTGCGGCCGCCTGGGGTGGCCTGCAGGGTGAGGTCGTGTTGAGTGTAGGGTGGGGAGCAACGGGTGGGAGGTGTGGTGACCTGGTGCTGCGGGAGAGGGTAGGAGAGACGGTGGACGAATAATAAAGCCCCTCAGAGAGGCCAGGTTGATCAAGCCCCACTGACCCAGAGGTTCCAGGAAGAGAAAATGACAGTGAACTTGCCGGGGTGCAAGGAAACTAACATGATCAGGGCCTGTCTGGTGTGGCACTTTGCTGATACTCCTACGGTGTTACTTAGCTCCCGCAGTAAGCGTGCGGGGTAGGCCTGAAACTTACTGAAAGACGGGAGAGAGTAGCAGAGCAAGTTGCTGGAGGACGCACTTGGAGTTGAGGCTGGGCCTAATCCCAGTCTGAAGCCTAAGTGGTAGTAGCTGCCTTTGTTTACCTGGCTCATGCCTGAAGCCTCATGCTCTTTTAAAAAAAAAAAATTACCTTTCTTTTTAATTTAATCTATTTAATCGTTAGTTTCCATAATTTTTAACAGTAGCTGTGTTTAGCAACCAGTTGGCAAAATTCCTGAAAATCTAACCATTGGCTCTTGCATGCTGGTAGGACCCTACTGCTGCTACCCAGCTTTTGCCCAGCTAGTCTGGAATGCTTTCGTCATCCCCCTTTTCAAAACACTGGTTTTGTTTTGCTAATCTCCTAAGCCTTGTGCTTGGCAGTGGGGGAGGAGGGTGCCCAGAGGGACCAGGCTGGGGGAAGTCCTTGAGGAGTGCCCAAGCTCTGCTCCTCTGGGGCCCACTCTGATCTGGCCTGGGGCTCACACTCAGTGTAGCCGTGTAGGCCCCCCCGAGGTGGTGGTATGTCTTGGGGTCCTTCACTCCCAGAACACCCCCACCGACACTGATCCTGGTCCCCTATGCACACAGGCACCTGGTCCCTTTTTCTGGTCCACCCCTCCCTGACACCCACGGCCTGTGCTCTCAGACCCTGCTCCACTGCCTGCAGGCCTTTATGAGAATTGCCAGTCTAGCAGAGAGGCTGGGGCAGGGTGACCTCAGACCTCTGAAGTCCCACCCGACCCTGAAATTTTAAGGTTCTTAGATTTGCTGTTGTCAGTTCAAGGGCCACCTATGACAGTACTGGAAGACATAATGGGATTTTATTAAACCATTTTTAATGATTATTCAACTCAGCCATATATAATGCATTCCTGCGGCCCTCTCCATTCACTGTTTAACCTCTGTAAGAGGTGGGGCTTGGAAACTCCATTATCAGGAACAGAAACCACCCAGGGACCCTGACATGGCCACCAACACACAATCAGTTAAACAGCATAGTGCGGTTTGTGCTACTTTGGGGAAGTCTCTGACTCCCAAACAGAGTCCTTTCCACTCTAAATGGATCCTTGGTGGGGGTGGGGGGAATGGAGAAAACCAATGAGGAGCCTCCTGAATGGGGGGAGGGGCTGCTGTACTTCACAGTGAGTTCTTCAAGGACTGCAGCCCTCTCCAGCATTCCCAGCTGTGCCATAACACACAGATTATTGGGGTCGTCCCTGAGCTAAGCCTCCTTGACAGCATCCTCATCCTGAAGGTCAAGCTGAGGTTTCCTGGGCCCCTGAAAGGTCAGATTAGTTTGGATTTTCACTTCCTCCAGGAGCCTTCCCACGCCTTCTGCTCCCACCTCAGGCTGAGGTCGGGGCCCTTGTGTGCTCCCGCTGAACTCTAGACTTTCCTCAATTACACTGTCTCTCCAGCAGGCCCAGGGCCTGTCTGTACCCGCAGGGCCTGGCAAAGTCAAGAGTCCCTCAGTGTCCAGCACAGGGCCAGACTGTGTGGGCGAAGTGGGTTCCTAAAAGCCAGCCATGATGATACTGTAGAGTGTCACACTGTGGACTCATTACGCCCCAGTCATCACGGCCCCTGGGGCTAGGGACATCAGCCTTGGGAGTTGAATTCTGGCTTCAAATCCTGAGGCTCCCCTGACCAGCTCTGTGGCCAAGGGCAAGGCATTCCTCTAACTGCCGGTTGCCCCATTCATAAAGCAGGCATCCTAATACCTACTCAAGGCTGGGTGTTTAACATGTGGCCTGGCCCCCAGGGGAACACCACAAATGTGTTCTTCCCCTTCATCTCACTGGCAGGATGGCCCGGTATGGATGGAAAGGTTGTGCCCTGCACAGGGGCCCAGCTGACCTGCAGCCCCCCCTCCACACACCTACTCTTGTGCCCTGGTGGGGGTTCTGCCTCCGCCTGGCAAAAGGGGCCCTTTTCTCTCACCTGCGCAAAGGCACCTTATAGACTGGCTGCCCAGCACAAAAGACTTAAAAGTGGAGCGTGTACACTCTGGAAGGCTGTGGGCTGACACATGGGCTGGTGATCTGCTGGGCTCTCAGCCTCTGGCTTGCAGGTGGGGAGGGAGAGAGAGGTGCTAAGTCACTGTTGCTGCTGCTAACAGAAGGGCTAGAGAGAACGTGCAAGCTGGAAGGGCAAAACCTGGCCTTGTGGTGCTTCCAGAACCAGCACAGCGAGTGTTGCTGAAAAGTCTGTCGTGCCAGACTGCACAGTGTGAAGCCTGGCGCCACCATGTCAAGTCTGTGCACTTCTGTGAGCCTCAGTATCCCCCTCCATGAAATGGTGACAATCACAGCAAACCTCTTAAGGCTACTCATTTAACAAATAATTGAGAGTCTACTGTGTCAGGTATTGTGAAGATGAAAGGGTAAAGACTCAGTAAATTCCAGCTACTGATCCTATTAGGCAGCTAATGTAAATGCTTGAGGAGTGAGTGCATGAATTCCAGCAAGAACCTTGGTTGGTTGCAAATGAAGCTGAGCTGCCTCTTAGGGAGGGGCTGAGACTTCGTCCCATTTTGCCTTAAAGTGCCCGCAGGGCCTTCCCCTGCCCAGACCTCTACCCACTTCCCTCCCACCCAGCAAGTGGAGGTGAGGGATGCCTGGCCCTCTCCAGGGCGTCATGGTCTTTCCATCTCTGGGAGCTGTGTATTTATCCTAGGCCTGGCTGCTGGAGGCCCCTGGCAACAGACGTCTGTGTGTCTGCGTTCCCCTAGAGACTCTGCCCAGCCCCGGCCCCACCTTCCTCAGGGCCCTTGCCCCAGCCCCAGCGGCGCGGGCGTCTCCTGCCCCAAGGTCGCCTCTCCTTTCTTAACTGCTGGCATCTTCCCTGTCGCTTAGGCCTGCAACCCGAGTGTCGCCGCCGCCATGGCCCCTCCGCAGCTCTTCCGAGCGCTGGTGTCAGCGCAGTGGGTGGCCGAGGTGCTGCGGGCCCCGCGCGCCGGGCAGCCCCTGCAGCTGCTGGATGCCTCCTGGTACCTGCCCAAGCTGGGCCGCGACGCGCGCCACGAGTTCGAGGAGCGCCACATCCCGGGCGCCGCCTTCTTCGACCTGGACCAGTGCAGCGACCGCACGTCGCCCTACGACCACATGCTGCCCGGCGCGGCGCAGTTCGCCGAGTACGCGGGCCGTCTGGGCGTGGGCGCGGCCACGCACGTCGTGATCTACGACGCCAGCGACCAGGGCCTCTACTCGGCCCCGCGCGTCTGGTGGATGTTCCGCGCCTTCGGCCACCACACCGTGTCGCTGCTCGACGGCGGCCTCCGCCACTGGCTGCGCCAGGGCCTGCCGCTCAGCTCGGGCAAAAGCCACCCGGCGCCCGCCGAGTTCCACGCTGAGCTCGACCCCACCTTCGTCAAGACATACGAGGACATCAGGGAGAACCTGGAATCCCGGCGCTTCCAGGTGGTGGACGCCCGCGCCGCCGGCCGGTTCCGCGGCACCGAGCCGGAGCCCCGAGACGGTGAGAGCACGGGCGGACGGAGGGCCTGGGAGGGCGTGTGCCCTGGCCACTGCCCTAGGCTTGCCCTTGCCTTTGGGGGACCCGCAGGGCTGGGGGAAGAGATTTGGTTTCCAGTCGCTGCACTCTGAATCACACTGGCTTTATTCGTAAAGCAGAGCCATAATATTAACGCTTCTCCTGACTCCTTCTGTGGGCAGTGACTGCCGCCACCCAGGGGGCCCTGTGTTAAGTGTGAGACCCAGACAGCTCTCCCGCAGTCCTATGCGTGTGTGGCATCACTGCAGAATGGGGTCGCGGGACAGGGTGGGCCCCAGTGTGGGAAAAATCCCAGAGAGATGCGTGGTGGTCAGGCCTGCCGGCTGCCCCTGAGGATGATGGAGTGAGTGGGGGTCTCGCCCAGTGGCCAAGGCTTGGAGAGGGGTGACTGGAGGGGGCGTGAAATAGAGGTGGCTGCTGCCCTGGGCTGGGGCAGAGCCTTTTGCCTTTGGCCTGGATCTCCCCAGGCAAGAAGCCTGTAGGAAAGTTTTGTATAATGCAGGGAGGGAGCCCCACAAAGCAGTCTGGTCAGTGGCCTTTCAAGAATTCCCATGAGATATAGGTCCTGTCATTGTACGGAGAAAGAAGTGGAGTCTCACCCGGGTCTCAGGAAGCAGCCCAGGCAGGATTCAGACTGGAGCCTGCACCGGGAACTCCCCAACCCTCTCCGACACCTTCAGGGCTGCAAGGAGCTGGCCACTCCTCTGGGAAGCTCTGTCTGGGTGGCCATGCGCCAGATCAGTCCGAGGTTCTGCTCTCTGCTTCCGGAGCCTCTGGGGCTTGCCCTGGCCCAGCACTGTTTTGGAAGGCCTGAAGGCAAGGACTGTCCCTGCTCCCAGCACATCCTAAGGACTAGCCCAGTACCCGGCACAGAGTCAATGTCCCAGAGAGGTGTGGTGAAATCAGAAAGTCCCTGCCACACAGAATGCTCTGGAGCAGTGTTGATGTTACTCCAACCATAGGAGATGGCAGGTAGCCAACCATTTTTGAACCTGCCTAAGTGGCAATTTTGTGTGGTTCACCCTAATGAGGGCACCACCTTGATCCTGTTGGGTCCCCCAGCTCAGCCCCGGGGATGGAACAACGTAGGGCAGCCAGCTGGGTGCAACCTGAGCCCTGCCCACTTGCATGGGTTGTGTGACACCTGGCAGTCACCTTGTCTCTTCTGTCTGTGTAAACTGGGAGAGGAACGCAGGGCATGAAGGATGCAGAGGTGTGTGGCGCTCAGCTCCGTCCGCACACACGGGTGTGCTGCCCTCAGTCGCGCGCTCATCTGTGAGATGGGGGTGATGCACACCCAGCAGGCATGCTGTCGAGATGAACTAAGTTTGGTGCCACGGAATCAGTGGTGAATACTGTCACTGTCACCATCATTCCCACCCCACAGCCTGAGGCCTGGCCAAGTGCACCTATAACTTGCCACATTGGGCCAGCTGTCAGGGGAAGCACGCTTTGCTCGGTGGAGTTCAAGGTGCAGGGACAGCCCTGCTTTCGGTATAGCTGCCACCTGGCTTGAGAGCTTGCTCTTCCTCCTTGCTCTGGGCTGGTCTCTGTAACGTCTTTGACTAAGCCCAGTTTCTGCACCTGGTAAGTAGGGATGACAACCCATCCCAGCCTCTCCTCGGCCCCAGGAGTGCCGTCTGTACGCAGCACGCTGAGAATAGTGAGCTCCCCATGGGGCTCTCACCCCACTGTGGAGGGAAACTGAGGCAGAAACTGCCCTAGAGTCCAGCTCTAAAGTCTGAATGGCTCAGATTTCAATCATTAGTTGTGACAGTCTATTTTGTTGCAAATCTCAGTCATTTCATGAAAAGGAGAATATTATTAACACCAGCCTGATGAAAGGTGGTGAAAACAAAATATGTGTTTTGTTTTCAGGGTTTGCAGAGATGTGGGTGAGGTGACGATCCTCTTAATTAACAGTTCTCTAGGTTTGCCCATCCTCTTCTTCCTGCTGCAATGACAACAATCTTTTACAAATGGAAGTCTGGTTTCCTTTGGTCCGGGTCAAAGGCCTCCAGTCTTACTCCAGGCCAAGTCATCCGCGCCCCCTTCTTGGGACCTCTGCCTCCCCACTGTCTGGGCTTTCTTCACCATGACCTTTAACCCCTCCAACATGCGATTCCCCACATGCATGGGATTCCCTCTACCTGGGAGCTCTAGGCCTCCACCGCCCAGACCCCTTCAGCTGGCTGACTCCTACTCACCTTTCGGGCCTTTCTCAGAGAAGCGTCCTTCACCCCCAGGCACGGCCCACCTAGGATTAAATCCTCTCAGCTTGGGCAAGGTGGTCTTTATGCTCCATTCTCCTCATCTGTACAAAAGAGAGGACAATTGTTTCTTTCCCGCAGAGTTTTGGGGTGGGTCAAAGGAGAAAATATAGGTGAGGGGCTCTAAACAGTGCCCGGCACAAAGCAAGCCTTCAGTAACAGCAGCTGTTGTCATTACTGGTATTGTTTTGTATGATATGCCCTCATGCCACCCAGCAGGGCCTTTTTGTAACCCCCCTTATTCTTGTGATTACTCGGTTATTGCCTGTTTGCCTGCCAGACCCAAACCCTTGCCTGCAAGTGCTGCGTGTCCTAGCTAGGCAGGAGTCTTATCTATCGCTTTGTTGTTCCCGGGGCACATGGTTAGGAAACTCTGGGGGCCAAGTGTGGTTCTGGTTGCATCTGATTCTCAGGTTCAAACTTCAGCCAACAATTTGCTAGGTGCTTTGTCTTTAGGAGGTACTTAGCCTCAGCATCACCATCTGTAAAATGGGAATGCCCCTGAGCAGTGCCGGAGTTGCATGGTGTGAGAACTAAACCAGATGGTGCGCATGGAGGGTTTCACGCCATGCTTGCACGGGAGGCTCTCAGCACCGCAGGCATCACAAATGTGGGGTGCCTTCTACATGTTTCCCCCCTCCTGCCCCTGCTGCAGGCATCGAACCTGGCCACATCCCCGGCACTGTGAACATCCCCTTCACGGACTTCCTGACTGCGGAGGGTCTGGAGAAGAGCCCTGAGGAGATCCATCACCTGTTCCAGGAGAAGAAAGTGGACTTGTCCCAGCCGCTGGTGGCCACATGTGGCTCTGGCGTCACGGCCTGCCATGTGGCCCTGGGGGCCTACCTCTGTGGCAAGCCCGACATACCCATCTATGACGGCTCCTGGGTGGAGTGGTACATGCGTGCCCAGCCCGAAGACATCATTTCTGAGGGCCGGGGAAAGACCCACTGAGGCTGGGCCAACGCGGGCAAGTTCTGTGGTGCCCGGCCACCAGCAGCGCACAGCCTGGTTGTTCCGACCCCGCTTCAACCAACAGAGTGTTTCTTTATCCAACTCAAGTGGCATTTGAGGTGACATCTCAGAGGCCAGGAATTCTGTTGACCTGTGGGCTGCCAGTGGAGCCTGGAGCAGAGGCGGTGGGCAGGCACGGGGAGGAAGGCCAGAGCTCCGAGCTGCCCCCGCCTCACGGTGCTGAGCCGAGGCCCCGCCTCCCTTCCCTTTTACTATTGAGGAAATAAAACCGCCAAGTGCCAAATCCTCGGAGCTGTGGGGCTGCGTCAGTGTTCCTAAGGAGTCGGGGATCCGGCATGCCCCACCCAGGCTGCTCCGGGCAGCCCGAGGGCCTTGGGGACCCTGTCTTTGTGCTTTGAACAGTGCTGGAGTCCCAGAGCCCTGGAGCAGCCCCTAGCAAATGGTCTGCTCCCGTAATCCTGACATGTCTCCCATCTGGCTTCTGGTGAATTTTGCTGTGATGTGTTTGGGGTCCCACTAAAGCACCCCCACCCCAGTAAATAGTACATCTCATTTCAAGAAAGAGATGGGTCCAGAGCTTAATAGGAGGCTGTGCCAGCCCAGCCAGGATGCTCCGGGGAAGGGCTGAGTCTGGCTGAGTTGGAGAAGAGTGCGGTTCTAAACTCTGGGAGTTCGCACTTGCAGGCTGGTCTCTGAAAACTGGCAGAGGTGGGCAGACCGGGGAGCCTGATCCTTTCTGCTCAGGGAGAACATCTTCCCCACTCCCAAGGGTGGGGCTGCATCCTCCCCCTCTGGATTTATCCTGTGTGAGGAGGTAGGTAGATGGGAGTGTCTAAGGAGGGCCCAGATGCACCCCCCGACCCTCCCATCTTTTGAGCCCCCAGACACCATCTCAGCCACAGAGGGGCAGCATCTCATCAGTCATTGCTGGGGAGAACCCTAGAAATTACCTTGTCCGGCCTCCTTTGAAAACAAAACCAGAGAGGGGCAGTGACTTACTCAGGTCACACTGAGTTTATGACAGAGCCAGGACCAGATCCGGATTTCCCGACTCTGAAGTTCCTCCTCCTTCCACCTGGCTCTGCGCCCCATCAGCTCCCCTCTAGTGCTGGGTCATTTCCAAGCCCACAGGCATGGGGGGAACCAACAGCACAGAATCTTGGTTTTACAAATAAGAGCCCAAAACCAAGTTCCAAGGTCTCTGAGCTTCAGTCTCCTCATCTATAAAGTGGGAATGATATGTACTTCGGAACAGGGCATTCAGACAAGAACCTTTCCAAGGGCCCATTGCAGAATCCCATTTTTCTGGCCTCAGCACTGCGACATTTGGGCTGGGTGACTCTGCCAGAGGATGCTCAGCAGCACTTCTGGCCTCTGCCCACTAGATGCCAGTAGCACTGCCCAACTGTGACAACCAAAGATGTCTCCAGAGGTGGCCAGAGGACCCCTGGAGGGCAGAAATCACCCCCAAGTTGAGAACCACTGCTCTAGGGGCAAATAACACAGTTGACCACAGTAGCCAGGAACAGTGTAGACAGGGAGCCCCACTGTGCGGGGCCCATGATAAGGCCCTTCCCCTGGAGCTGAATTTAGCAGGTTAGAAACCCCCTTTTGGGCTGCTCTCAGGCAAGACGTTTTCCCTCCCTAGGATTTCTCTGCCCTTTAAGGAGACGAACTTGTCTGCAAGCACGTGAGGTTCTGGTCTGGCCTGGCCCAGCCACTCCACACAGGCTGCCTGACCTTGGCCACGCTGCTGAGTTCCAAATGGGCATAGTAGTACCTTCCTGAGAACTATGAGGATTAAATGAGATAATCCATAGAAACTCTTCAGCTTGGTGCCAGAGTAATCACCAAGTGTCACCGTTATTTTTTAAAGGGCTTTTTACTTATTCAGTATGTTAGGTGACTGCATTGGGGGAGGAGCAACAGACATGAAAATTGTGTTCCTGTCCTCACAAAGCTTGCAGACCAGGAAGGTCTTTTATATCATATTTCCAGGGAGAAGGGAGTACTGTGAAATGATCTATTTTACAACAGGTGAGAAAACAAGCTCAGAGAGGTTGAGCCATTTGCCTAAGGACACACAGCTAGTTTGAGAGAGGAGCCTAACTAGAGTCAGAATTCTCAGGCTAGGAGCTTCTAGTGGGTCTTGCCTGCAGTGGTTTTCCAGATTTTAGGATCAAGGCGAGAATAGAAACAGTGTGACAAGCTCATAGAAGATGGCCACGTGTTTCCCCAGCTACACAGGGAAACTTTGACGGATGGTATTTGGGCAAAGGGTTTTAGTTAGGCTCCCTTGCCCCACCTTAGTTCAACCTGCAGCAAGGAAACTGAGGCTGATCCAAGCTGGGGCTTTTTTCTTCTGGGAAGGTCCTTGATGAGTCTGGACAGGTTCAAAGGTGACCTGCCCAGAGGTGACAGAAAGGAGATCTAACCATGCCTGTCTAGGGTTCACAGAGCTTTGGTTTAACTTTCCAAGAGTTTACCAGGAGTAACCCAGACCCTCCAGTCCCCCAGCTCCATCCTGCCTCCCGGAAGCCTGAACTGGAATAATGAGTGCTTGCTGCTGAGATCTGGCCTCAGCCAGAATGCCCCACCCACCCCTTGTGTTCGAGGCAGGAACTTGCAATACTGGGCAACAAGAATGATGAAATTGTTGTCCACTTGGCAAATATTTGCTAAGCACCCCTCTGTGTCAGGGACAGTTGGAAGTGCATTTCCCAACCTTGTCTAACCAGCTGCACTGGAATGTTTCCACTCCTTGGGTGACTGCCTCCAGGGATCAGGATCCAAAGCCCATCCACACAGTGGACCCAATGTTGGATCAATGTGGTGACTTGGCCCTTGTGCTGTGGAATCAGCTTTGCGCCAGGCGCCAGAAGTTCTGCCTTCCTGTTGGGGCCTCAGTCTTCTCGTCTGAGAAATGGGAGCAAACTCAGTTCTGCCACGCACAGGGTGGGTATGATCTCAGACAAGGTTAAGCTCAAAATAAAGTGCCACACCTACTGGAATAATCGCAGCTATATAAAAGCACAATGGGGCTTATTATCCTTGGAGAATGAGTCATTTGGGGGAAGATGAAATGTTCAAGTTAACTGAAAGTGTTACCATTTTAAGCACCAAAATTTTTAGCATATTAACCTATTGGGGGTGGAACGTGGTGTACCGAGCATACCTGGACTCCCAGTGGCTTTGTTTTATCACTTTATTGCACAGTGATAACCTTCAGGGACTGCTTGCCCCTAAATTAAATGGCCCCAACTGTTAGGACTTTTTGGTACCCAAGTCCTTGATACTGTGAACCATCCGCACTGGCTGCCCTTGCAGTTTGCTGTCTATGTCCCGCCTCGGCCTGCTCCGAAGCGAGCCCCTCTCTGGATGATGCCACCCGTTCCGATGGTCAGACACTGTGCTGAGCCAGTGACTCTGGCCCTCCAGCAACTTGCACTCTCCTGAACTCAGATCCCTGCGTCACTGCCTGCTGGGCCCCTCACCTGCTTCTCCACCAGTGTCCCCATCTCAGTGTGCCTGGCCCCCACCCAGGGGTCAGGTCACTGTGCCCAGACTTGGCAGCCAGTGATCTGAGACTCCACCCGCTTAGCCACATCCAGTCGGCACCAGGGCTGGTGGAGTTCCACCTCTTCCCCCTGCCTTGGCCCAGGTACCCCCCACCCCCTGAACACACACACAGCCTGTCTCTTCCGTTAGTCCCGGTGCACTTCCTAGGGACAGGCCCTGTACCGGGATCTAGGGCGTGGAGGATGAAGACAGTCCCGGAGGGGCAGCCCTGGCCTGATGGGGAGGGGCAGACATAGACCCTGGCAACAGTGTGTGTGGAGCACCTGAGAGATGGAAACAGGGAGAACCCGAGGAGGTGGGTGGGGGGCTGCTTCTGGGTTTGAGAGGCACCTCCACACAGGCTACCAGTCCCATTTACGAACTCCCTGGGCTGTGCCCCTTCCCTCCGGCTGGAGACGCAACAGGAGACGGGTTCAAAGTGCAGCCTCTGCAGCACCCTGACTTCTATTCCCTGGCTGTGCGTGTGTAGGCAGGGGCCTCAATGTCCTCGCCTATGACATGGGGTGACCCACTTCATAGAGGTGCTGTGAGGATGAAATGATGCGATTCATACACAGCACCGAGAATGGAAGCTAGCACAGTACGCAGCAAATAAACATTTGTATTATAAATATTCTATTGTACTGATATTCTGTCCTGTACCGCTGTTCCTGCCTCCCTCGGCTGCGCTGTAAGCCCTTGACGGGTGATATATCTTACACATGTTTCTCTTCTGGCACCAGCAGAGTGACTGACATGGATGGGGTGTTGGGATTCAAAACGTTACCCCAAAATGTAGTGCTTGACATGAAGCAGCCTCGAGGTCTCGCTGACCTCCTCCCCTCGTCCTGTCTCTCGGTCCTCTGTCTCTCCCGAAGTGATGTCGTTCTCTGAAGTTCCTTGATGTATCTAGAAACCAGACCTGCCAAGGAGGAATACAATCGCCTGAAATTTTACTAAGCAGGGAAAATTAAAACTCATATCACGGAAGAAGAGACTGAACATTAAACACCCCACCTAGAGCTCAGATGAGCTTCATCCCAAACTATCATCTGTTCTCCATCCCATTCAATTTCCAAAGAAAATTATTCACTAACCATTGTCTGAGCATTAGGCCCATCCATTTCCCTCTAAAAATCATTGACTGTCCCTCAAATTGCCACATTTCTCCCACCTCCCTCTCCCCTGTGAAGAAGGGTATATAAGCATCTGTATGCACTCCACTGGGTTATTGGGTAATCACTCTGGATTACCCCATGCTATGCACATTAGAATAAATTTGGTATGCCTTTTCTCCAATGTATCTGCCTTTTGCCAGTTGATTTTCAGCAAACTTTCAGGGGGCGAAGGGGAAGCTTTCCCTTTGTCTCTACAGGGGCCCATGAATGTTTGCCCTACATTGTCAGGGCTGAGAGAGGCCTTAATAATCCTGCCTGTTTATTGAGTGCTTTCCACATGGCAGGGAGGATGCTAAGTGCTTTGCCTCCATTTAATCTAACAACCCTGAGAAATAGGTGTTATTATCCATCAATTTACAGGAAAGGTGGCATAGACAGGTCAGGTGACTCACCCACGATCACAGGACCATAAGGTCTGGGGCTGGGCTTTGAGTCCTGGATAAAGTGACCACAGGACTTTCATCTGCCACAGGAGAGAATTGGGGAGGGGATCATAGAAGGGAAGCAGGCTTCTCTTGGATGGGGAGGTTTCATAAGCCCCCTACAAACACACGTGCACGTGAGCACACACGTTCACACTAGTGTGCACAGGTGAGGAATCAGGCAACCAGAGGCTAATTTACTTGCCCAGCTAGATGTGCATTCTTTCATAGTTTCTCCAGGACTCTTTTTTTAAAAGATGCACTCCCTCTCTTTAAAAAGGAGTAACAATCCGCAGAGAAAAATGCAAGGAAGGAGGCCATTGTCGGGGGCTAAAACCCAGACACAAGAATTAGCCACAAACAGGGACAACTGCAGGACTGTGTGGCCCAGAATGGGGCAGGGCCTCCAGGAGTTCCCCGGTGGGGTGGGTGTGTGTGTGTGTGGGGGGGGCTTTGTGGAGGTGAAGGAGCAGGCAGGGAGCGAATTGCCCTGGGAGGCTTACTGGTCTCACTCCTCCTCCTCCTCAGCCTTCCTCCCCGGCCAGCCCCCACCCCCCTCGTCCCTCTCACAGCCTCTCAAGGCCTTTCCCCATTTCGGAACCGTGAAAGGCTTGAAAATCAGCTACAAGCCCACGAAGAAAGCAACTCAAGTAAGAGTAACTGGGCTAAGTGGAGGCCGGAGGGCCTCTCTCCTGAATGCGAGAGTGTGGGCTTTGGTGCTCATGGGAGCAATAACAAGGTAGAGACTCATCAAGGATGGGGACATGTTCTATGCTGCCCGGTTGCCTTTAAAATAAAAGAAGCAGTAGCTGGGCATGGTGGTGGTGCACATGTAGTCCCAGTGACTTGGGAGATTGAGGCAGGAGGACTGCTTAAGCTCAGGAGTTGGAGACCAGCCTAGGCAACAAAGTGAGATCCCATCTCTTTTTATTTGTTTATTTATTTTTTTGAGACAGAGTCTCACTCTGTCACCCAGGCTAGAGTGCCATGGCGTCAGCCTAGCTCACAGCAACCTCAAACTCCTGGGCTCAAGCAATCCTCCTACCTCAGCCTCCCGAGTAGCTGGGACTACAGGCATGTGCCACCATGCCCGGCTAATTTTATTTTATGTATATATCTTTTAGTTGTCCAGCTAATTTCTTTCTGTTTTTTCAGTAGAGACGGGGTCTTGCTCAG
>CAUYRT010042601.1:0-33237 GCA_963574885.1 Lepilemur ruficaudatus
TACACCTCGGTAAATTCACTGAAAATCATTTAATTGTACACTTAAAATGGAGTGTTGGTTGTACGTAGATACAGTTGGAGCACTATGTATGTACTCTCTGGACTACTTTGACAGAGTAGGTTTTTTAATGTAACAAGATAAGTCAAATTGAGTGGTAATATATTTTGGGAAATCAGCTCACTATAAATTGTGACTGGAAAACTTGTACTGTAAATGCTTTTTAGTTTTCCCCCAATTAAAAAAAAAAAAAAGTTAGCTTAAAAAAAAAAAAAAAAAAGAACATTTGCTTTGTCCCTAAATGAAGTTGAAGTAATTTCAATCTTCATGTCAGAAGCTGTACCACAAAATTTCAGCCCAAGATAAGATAAATTTAGGAAACAGGAGGTTAATTTTACACAGAGTAATCAAAGAGTTTCTCATACTTCCTTAGAAGAGATTTTCCATATACTAACATATCATTCCCTTACTGTCAGAACTTTCAGATATTGTCAAAAAAAAATCAACTAGATTCTAGAATAATCTAGAATCCCAGAGCTGTAAAATTTCCTCTGGAGTTGATTATTCCTAGGAAACAAAGCTTTATTCTTGCTGTTCTCAACTCTGCTACAGAATCATAAACTCCTTCTGCTCTTTACATTGTTCTCGGATACTGCAAAACACATTTACATGGTTCTGGTCCAGCTAGACTCTGAACAGAAATATCCGTGATGCTTTCTATATTGAAAATGACTTGTTGGAACTAATATTGTCCAGTCATTATAGTCCCAATGAAAGCAATTTGATGGGATTTCATTGTATATAAGGAAAGGAATTTCTTATGAAGTTTTGTTGTTTAGCCATTTTTATCCATTAACAATTAAATTGTTTCTTACCATCATTTTCATTTCCTTTAATAACTATATATAGTCAATGAGTATTTTGCTTGATCTAAAATGCACCTTATTAACAATTTATCTTCACTAAAAATTTATCTCCACAACAAATATTGAACGTCATAGTTAATAATTTAAAACAAAAAAGAGGAAAGGACTTGGGGAAAAGGTTGTGATTAAATAAAAAAGTATTAGATCACTTTTTTGTTTATTTAGCAGGGTTTTTCTTAAACAAAAATCAGCCATAAGTTTACTGACCTCATCTCCATATAATAATTCATTGCATGTATGTTTGAGAACTACCAGAAGCTTCATAAATCAGAACTCCTTTTCAATGAATGATCTCTTCTAGGAAAAGAGGGTGTTAATAAAAAGCAGTCGCTTCTATGAAGATGCTAAGCAAACACTAAAGGAAACAATAGATAGCATTTTCATAACTAACACTGCTATATCCTATAGTCTACCTCTCCTAAACAGCTTCATTTCTCTTTTCTAATTTTCTATTTGAAGTAATAAAGCAAGTTAGTAAAAAGCTGGAAGAGCAATATTCAGTACACAGATAACAAAATTTAAAGGAAAGTGGTAAAAGAAAACATTCTTACATCAAAAACGTTAATTTTTGCCAAAATGAGCCAAGGATTGCATCCTTCTGCTCTAAGGTGTGGAGTTCACTGTGTGTGTTTTCATTTCTGAAGAACAAGAAAATAAAAAATGTCAATTGTCACTTGAAGAATTTGGAGCCACCTAAAACCTTTTTCTTCTCCCTCAAATGCTTGCAGAACTTGGCTCAGAAGCCACTCTATCACTGTAAAAATAAATGAGAGGATTGTGCATAATTCCATAGAAATCCAAGTTAGTGGTGTATGGAGAGGGATCTGCTTTCCTATCCCCAGATGATTGAATTAAGACATGAACTGCAGGGAATACTTTCAAAATAACTCTGTTCATTATAGATGCTTTTGGAGGAAGAATCCAAAGTGTTCCAAGTCCCAAGGGCTGCTCTGCTGCACTGCACAGCCTTTGGATTGACATCCATACTAGTCAACTTACAACAAGCCGTAGCTCAAATCCCACAACAGCTCTGCTGGCCAGAATATTTTTATAGTGGAAAGGATCAAGAAAATGTATTGAAATAGGTTGATCTTGTATTAGAGCTACAGTAAGGTTGTATATTTAAAATCCGTGAATTAAATTTGGCTTCTATCAGGAGTGCAATGAGGATTGTAGAAAACACAGTCATAAAATGAACATATGGTCTAGTTCCAAGTTCCAGTGCAGCACATGATAGGTGCACAAGAAATATACAATTATTGAGCCAAAAGGAAAAATCATTATGGCCAAAATTGTGCCTTCCACAGAGAAAATCAGTCACAGCTAAAATCATTTGATTTACTGTACAACATGCATAGCTGCTTTGCAAAAGAAATTATGTCTTTAATTTCTGCATCAAGATATAAGGAAAAAGTATTTTGCCATAAAGAATTTGGAAGTAATGTGATATTACTTGATGGTCAAAAGTATTCTCTTTATCCTAGTAACTCAAAATTCATAGTTTGTGTTTTTAGCTGTAACCCTTACCGCACTGTATCTGCCAATAAACAATTTCGTTCTACTGTGACTCTCATTTCCTGTACCATAATTCTGTCTTCCTTCTTCCTCACTCCATGTAATAAAACAAATACATATTCGTCCTCACGGATTCAGAATAGCATGTAGGTGCAATTAGCTCTCTCTTCCATGATTCACGGATACTTGTTCCAAGAAACAGTTCGTATCAAAAATTAAATCCTTTTATTGAATTCATCCGTCACTTACCACAGACTGGTAACACATTCTTAAGCTGTCCAGTCCCAAGGGAATCTAACAATCTAAAGTTGTTTCAAGTTTTTCAAGACTTGTGCACATTTTTATTCTTATATTGACAACATCTGTGTCATTTGAGATTGGAAGAATTTGTGGGGAATTCCCTACATAGCTGTCTAAAGCAGCAAAGGGACTTGTTAACAGGGGAGGTAATCCAATTAGAATAATTGGCATTTGCAAGGCATGGTTATATCATGATGACTCCGTTTGACTTCCACTCTCTCTCACCTCCTATCGCATAGGCAAAGAATCTGCAATAATACTGAATAATGACAAATCTCCAGAGAAGTCAAATGAATTGGGGTTTATTTCTGAGAGGTTTTTTTTTTTTTTTTTGTACACATAAAAGCCAATTACTCTAGTTAACTGCTTTGAGGTGAAAAGAGAGGATTTAGATGACAAAAGGAAAAGAGAAGAATTAGGGGGTTTTTTTCCACTGGCAACTTCTTTTCATCTCTAAAACTTTTCTGAGTTTCATACCTTTTTAATGCTATTATATCATAGTTTCCCCATCAATGGTTGTAGGAGAAGAAATTAGATCATGAAATTAGAGCAGCTCATACCCTGAGATGTAGCCAGCAGAATTTTAATCTACCCTGCACAGTCTAACTGACTCAGACCTTGAACTTGGAAAAGTGAGTCTGTTTCTTCTCCCTCACTTAACAGAGAGGTGAACACACTGTCAACACTCAATTAATAAACAATGATGTGAAGTCCTAAGGGGCAACCTGTGGTCCACTCCTGGACATCCTTCCCTTTGGCATGGCTCACCGTGCAATGATAGATCTGGCTGATGTTCCCACTGAAATGATGAAAAATATCTGAGACATCACTCAAGTAGGGGGGTAAACTCTGTTGTGTGAGGAACCAGCAACTTACCAAGGAGGTAAGCAGTGAGAAAAACAACTTCTTTTCACTGCTTGTCAGAGACTGTAAAATTGTATATAGCTTTTGATAAAAACTTGAGAGATGCATTGAGAAGGATTTATGTCCTCTTACATCCAAGTAGGTTTCTCCAAGGGATTAGATGCTCCTTGGAAAAATTAGAGACTTCTTAAAGATCAAAATGGCATTGCATAATATCAAGTCACTTAGTAAACATCAACAGCATATATTATACTAATTAAATTTTTAACGAAATTCCAGACTGAGTGAATGAGATTTATTTTTTTTAATTTCAGAATATTACAGGGGTACAAATTTTTTGGTTATATGAATTGCTTTTGTACAGTTTAAGTTAAAGTTGTTAGTGTGCCCATCACCAGATAGCATGCATTGTACCCATTAGTGTGAATTTACCCATCACCTTCTCCCCACCCCCACCTGCTTGGTTTCCATGGAGTTTTACTTCCATATGTGCCCATGAATGCTGAATGATTAGTTCCAATTTAATAGTGAGCACATGTGGTGTTTGTTTTTCCATTCTTGCGATACTTTACTAAGAAGAATGACCTCCAGTTTCATCCAGGCTGCTACAAAAGATACTAGATCAACATTTTTTTATGGCTGAGCAGTGCTCCATTGTATATATATACACAATGTGTATTGATGGACACTGGGTTTATCCCACATCTTTGCAAATGTGAATTATGCTGCAGTAAGCATTTAAAGCACAGGGCTCTGGAATGGAAACACACAAACTTATTTTTGTTTCCCATAGTTTCACTTAAGAAGCAACAATGCAGATTATTCTTGCCAGAATAACATATGGTAAAAATAGGACCATTAAATTTCTAAAGTAAGTACTATTTTAGAGGTATCCTATCTGCCATTTTCTAAGAACTATCTCTACAACTATAGGGTCATTTTGGTAGTGCCTCTTGTTGCCCTCTGGCTAAACATGAGTGCATCAAAGGTGGGCACCTGCCTTACTCAGATTTCCTCTTTCACTAATTAAAATTGGGGAGCACAGAATGCCAGCAAATCGATTATCAGCAGTGGAGAACAGAGACAATGTCACTGCATGGCAGGAGGAGCCACTTCCTGTCATAGAAGAATTGAGAGAAAGGGAGATAAAGTGTTCAAAAAGAAGACACAAGACACCATGTAACTCCTGAAAGACTCTAAAAGTGTGTTTGCCTTGTTTTCTGATGCCTTTCCAATTCCTCTCATTTCTTGCCCTTTGATTTCTTGATTTTCTTATTGTAGATTTCTCTTTTTATATAGACTAGTCTCAATGTCTGATAACCAGAAAGAATTTATCAACATTTTTTAATTTACTAAATAGATGTGATGAAAGGCACCCTAAAGGGACAATAGATAAATGAGAAAAAAATTCTACTCTCAAGAAAAACATGTTTTGAAGTAAAATCCAATACATTTAGTTGTAAGTGCCATGGTAAGAAGCACATGAAGTGCCTGGGTCATAGATTAGTTTAGTATCAGCACAGGAATCAGAAATGCTGCAACAGAATCCTGCCCTTTACCAGCTGTGTACCTATTAACTTAACCACAAAGTAGTAATAGTAGCACACACCTTTTAGTAAGCACACAGTAAATGCTAGCTGATATATTAGTAATTCCAGAAGAATATCCAGAAGTGGTAATTGTGACTTGGATAAAAACTTGTGGTTAGAACTTACTGAGGGTGACATTTGAGCTGAGGATTGAAAGATAAAATTAATTTCAGAAGTAAGAAAAGAGATTCTAGGCAGGGGAAATTGAAGAAATAAAGAGACAGAGATATGAAAATACATGCAGCCACATTGTCTAGGATAGAGAGTTGCTGGAGATATAGAGGGTGATAATGTTGAAAGTGGTAGAAGACTTTCAGTGACAAGTGATGAGAATTCAACATTATTCTAAAAGAAATAGTAGAATGTCAAAGACTAATATTGTAAATTAGAAATAATCTTATCTGTGTTTTAGAAAAATAAAACTATCAAAATATGATAATATTTAGAACAGAATAAAGACAATGAGATCAGTTAGAATGCTTTTGCTATGGCCCTGGAATTTCCTCCTAACTGCAACGTGATGGTTCTTACATCAAGAGGAATACAAAGTTGATTTCTGCATTTGAGGACCAGATGTTTAAAATACCTAGGCTTACCCAAAGGCCATTTTATTCATGAATTTCTACATCTAAAACATATGTTCCACTCTTTAACACCCAGTTCAAGATACCCAGGGGGAAGAAACCATCCAAAAATGGGCTTCCTATATCCAGACCCTAATAATAGATAACAGATCTGCCTAATGCCCCATATCCAGGATTTACCAGAAGTTCCTTAAACCACACCTGGCATATCAAAGACTGGTACTAGAAGGATATTTTATTTATTTATTATTTATCTCCTGCTTTTTCTCAGGATGGTTTTTGAGGCAATGTACCCTGAAGAATAAATGAGTGCATCCCCCAGTTCTCTTGAGAATCCAAGAACAACCATAAAGAAAACACCTCTAATCTATAAGCCCATCCTAGATTCCTGTACTCAGAATGTCATCTTCTGGGAAATTCATACAGGCTTACATTTTTGTTCTTTATAATGAGTAATGGCAAAAGAATAAAATAAAGGATTAGACTGAGGGAGATTGGAGCTCAGCTAAGCAAAAGTTAAAAGAGACTAAGATGGAGTACTGTGCCCAAGAAAACAGTGGAAGGAGGGAAATTGAATTGAGTCAGTGATTACAAAAGAAGAGTTTTGCAAAGAGGAACCAGATAAAAAACAGTCAGAATAAAGAATATAAAAAGAAAACCCTAGAGGAATCATCAGAAAATAAATACAACAAAAACCCCTGCAGGCTTTTTTGTAGAAACTCTGACAAACTGATTCTAAATTCTTATTCAAATGCATAGAACCTACAGTAGACAAAACAATTTTAAAACAATCTTTTAAAAAATGTTGGAAGATTTATACTATCTGATTTCAAGATTTATTATTAAGCTACTGTAATCAAAACTATGTAATATGGGTATAAATATAGCTAAATATACTAGTTAAACAGTTAATTAAGAATGAAGTTCATAATTTTACCCACACGAATGTGGTTGATTTATTTTTGGCAAAGGTACAAAAGCAATTCAGTAGAGAAAAGAAAATATTTTTAATAAATGGTGCTGGAACAATTGAATATTCATATCCAAAAAAATGAATCTTTAAAATTTTACTAAAAATGAATCACAAACCTAATTATAAAACCTAAACTATAAAATTTCTAGAAGAAAACATAAAAGAAAATCTTTTGACCTTTAGTTAGCAAAGACTTTTTAAATACAACTGCAAAATCATGATCCATAAAAGTAAACTTGATAAATTGTATTTTTGCAAAATGAAGAACTTCTGCTCTTTGAAAAGAAGTTGTAAAGGAAATGAAAAGACATGCAACAGACTACAAGAAAATATTTGCAAATCGCATATCATATAAAGGACTTGTATACAGACTATGTGAAGAATTCTCAAAACTCAATAATAATAAAACAAACCAATTTTAACAACCATCAAAAGATTTGACCATTGACCAGGCATTTCAACAAAGAAAATATATGTATGGCAAATAGCACATGAAAAGACATCCAACTCTATTAGTAATAGCAAATTAAAACCATAAGATAATACTACACACTTTTTTGAATGTCTAAAATTAAAAAGACTGACCATACCAAACATTGACAAGGAAGTGGAGGATCTGGAACTCTCACTGCTTCTGGGGATGTAAAATGGTACAGTCACTTTGGAAAAATAGTTTGACAATTTCTTAAACTATTAAATATATACCTACTACTTGACCCAGCAATCCACTCCTACGTATCTACCCCCCAAAAATGGAAGCATATCTCCATACAAAGACTTGTACATAAATGTTTATAGTAGCTTAATTTGTAACAGTAAAAACTAAATAGCCCAAATATCCATCAGTAGATGTATGGGTAAACAAATTATGGTATACCTATGCAATGGAATACCATTCAGCAATAAAAATAAATAAATTACTGATATATATAACATCATGAATGCATCTTAAAATAGTTATGCAAAAATGTCATAAAATAATAGGATAGATATCTTATAATTTCATTAGTAGAAAACTCTAGAAAATCAAACTACAATGCTGACTTGGTATCCATGGGAGATTGATTCCAGAACCCCTTATGGATACCAAAATCCTTGGATGCTCAAGTCCTTTATATAAAATGCCATAATATTTACATATAACTTATTCACATCCTCCTGAATACCTTAAATCACCTCTAGATTACTTACAATACCTAACACAATGTAAATGCTATGTAAATAGTTGTTACACTGTATTTTATTTATATTATTTTTATTGTTATATTATTTATTTTTTCTTTCATTGCTTGTAATTTTGGTTTTACATCTAAGAAACTATTAATAAATCCAAGATTATAAAATTATTTTTATGTTTTCTACTAAGTACTTTATAGTTTTAGCTCTTACATTTAGGTCTATAATATATTTTGAGTTATCTGTATGTATGATGTGGGGTGGGGTCCACGTTCATTCTTTGGTTATTCAGTTGTCCAAGCACCATTTGTTAAAAATATAATTCTTTCTCCATTAAATTTTCTTGGCATCTTGTCGAAAATCAATTGAGAATGTAAGGAATTCTGGAACCTCATTGTATTGCACTTACCTACATGTTTATTGTATTCATTTCCTACTGCTGCTCTAACAAATCACCACAAGCTTAGTGACTAAAAACAATAATTCTGGATGTCAGAAGTCTGGAATGGTCTCACTGGGCTAAAACCAACTAGTTTGCCAGCTGTGTTCCTTCTGGAGGCTCTAGGACAGCCTTGCCATTTCTAGCTTCTGAAGACTGCATGCATTCCTTGACATGTGGCCCTTTCCATCTTTCAAATTAGTAATTGTGTTACTCTAACCTCTGCTTCCATCATCACATCTTTTCTGACTCTCACTTTTCCACCTTTCTTATTCACATAAAAGGGCTCTTGTGATTACATTGAGCCCATCTGAACAATATAGGATAATCACCCTGTCTCAAGACCCTTAACTTAATCACATCTGAAGATTTTGGGGATTAGAACATGGACATTTTTGGAGAGGCCATTATTCTGCCTACTACATATACTTATACCAGTACCACACTATCTTCATTACTGTGATTTTGTAGTAAATTTTGAAATCAAGAAATGTGAGTCTTCCACCTTTGTTTCTCTCTCAAGATCATTTTTTCTATACTGAATCCCTTGAATTTCCATGTAAATTTTAGGAACACCTTGTCAAATTCTGTAAAAAAAGTTAGCTTTTGATAGGGATATGTTTTGATAGGGATTGTGTTGAATCTACAGATCTTAACAATATTATTAATAGTCTATTGCTTTAATTGCAGTGTATAAACCACTTTTATCTTGTGTAGGAAGCCTAAAAGACAAATCTATCAAAAATAACTACAAATTTTTGAGAAAGAGTTAATATAAAATGATATGAATGGAAACAACAAAAAAATCAAATAGCAGTGAAAGATGGAGTTAAAGGATGGACATTCTGTTAGATTTCTCCTTTATTGTTTGTTTGTAAGCACAATTGCCATATGTTTATAAAAATTGGTTATAAAATGTTTTTTGCAAGCCTCATGGTAACCTCAAATCAAAAAACTTGTAACAGATACACTAAAAGTAAAAATATATTGGACTTTAAAAACTTAAAATCTTTTGTACTTCAAATGACACCATTAAGAAAATAAAAAGACAACACATAGAATGTGGCAAAATATTTTCAAATTATATATTTGACAAAGGACTTATATCTAGAATATATGAAGAATTTCTACAACTCAGTAATAAAAAGATAATAACCCAATTTAAAAATGGATTGTTGGACTTCTGATTTCAAAATGTCAGCATAGAAACAAGCTGGCATCTCCCCCACCCAACAAAAAAACAAAAACAAATATACAGCACAAGGATTATCACCAGCAATATTGCAGAACTTAAATATGAGTATGAGATAGTTCCTATGGCCACACAGAAGTGAATAAAACTCCAAGTAGATGGTAAGAGAATAAAACTACCATATCCATGACACCTCTCCCTCCAATCTGCCCAATACCAGACATGCAGAAGTAGCTATACTTCTATCAGATATTAAAAACAACTGAAAATCAAAGACTACAAGAAAAGACAAATAAGATCCCTATATAATGATAAAGATATCAATTCAGCAAGAGGATATAATAATTATAAATATCTATACACCCAACACCAGGTCTCCCAAGTGTATACAGCAAACATTAATAGATTTGAAGGGAGACATAGACTGCAATACAAAATAGTAGGGGATTTGAACACCCACTCTCAGTAATGGACAGGTCATTCAGAGAGAAAATCAACAAAGAAATATTGGAGTTAAACTGCACACTAGATCTAACAGTCCTAACTGACAGTTACAGAACATTTCACCCAATTGCTGCAGGAAACACATTCTTTTCATTAGCATATAGAACATTCTCCAGAGCAGATCATATCTTAGGCCATAAAACAAGTCTGAACAAATTCAAAAAAATAGAATTTATACCAAGTGTTTTTCTGACCACAATAAAATAAAACTGAGGAAACTCAGAAAACACACAAATACATAGAAATTAAACGACATACTCCTGAATGACCAATGGGTCAATGAAGAAATTAAAAACAAAATTTAAAAAATTCTTGAAACAAATAAAAATAGACATACAGCATACCAAACTCTACAGAATACAGAAAAAATAGTACTAACAGACAATTTTGTAAAATTAAATGCCTACATCAAAAATGTAGAAAGTCTTCAAATAAACAACCTAATGATGTATCTCAAGGAACAGGAAAAGCAAGAACAAATCAAAATTAAAATTAGTAGAGGGAAAGAAATAATAAAGATCAGAGCAGAAAGAAAGTAAAAAGCAAGAAATTGAAACATATTACCAGAGAACATCACTTTTAACAAAGGAAGATAGGAAGGAAAGAGAGAGGACCACAAAACAACCAGAAATCAAATAACAACATGGCAAGAGTAAGTCCTTACCTATCCTATAACACATCCTATAACATCGGATGTGAATGGACTAAACTCTCCAATCAAAAGATATAAAGTGGCTGAATGGATAAGAAAATAAGACTCAAGTATGTTGTCTGCAAGAAACCCACTTCACCTATAAAGACACACATAGACTGAAAATAAAGGAATGGAAAATGATATTCCATACAAGTGGAAACCAAAAAGAAAAAAAAGAAAAAAAAACGGAATAGCTATACTTCTATCAGATAAATTAGATTTCAAGATAAAAAAACCGTAAAAAAAACACATAAATATATAAAGGAAATATTATCAGAGCTAAAGAGAGAGACTCCAATACAATAATTGTTGGAGACCTCAACATTCCAATTTTAGTACTGGCCAGATCATCTAGACAGAACATTGAGAAACATTGGACTTAATGTACACTATAGACCAAATGGACCTAATCAACATTTACAGAACATTTCATTCAACAGCTGCAGAATACAAAACATGTTCTTCTCAAGAATGGTAAAAACCAATGGCAAAAGGAACAGGCTTTGCCACAGGCTGAAAGGGAGATGCACTGACAGCTGCAGCGTGAAGCCAGGCAGTTTGCAGAGGGCCACAAGTAATAAGTGAATCTATTATTAGTGATAAATGATCAAGGTTATGACTAATAGTAATAAATTGGCTGAAGCCAAATTTTGGAAAGCTTTGATTTGAAGTCCAATAAGTTATTATTTTGTCCTGAGGTCAATACATTCATTGAATATTTTTTCTCAAGATAATTTATTGAAATTAGTATTTAACCTTGTTAGTTAGAATGGAAAGAAAGAAGTATCATCAAACCACTTAGGAGACATAACTTAAGCTGGGGAAAAGAGGAGTAAAAATAGGAAAAGATGGAAGTCAAAGATACTTCAAAGAAGAAATTATAAAATATTGATCTAACAGAAAATAATTAAATGTGTTTATCGGGTTGTTTGTTTTTATACATTATTTTTCTCAATGCTTTATGAATTAGATTAGACCAGAACTATAACTGAAGTTTCCAAAACTATGAACCAGAACAAACCTAAAACATCAAAAGATTCACTAAAATAATCTAACATTGTATTTGGCCCATTCATCCACCTAGTTACCATCTAATTGGTAACTATTTTGTAGCTTATTTTGTGCAATGCTTTATGCTAGATTCATTTTTACTTTAGCAGGCAAAATATTGGTTACCTATAATTTTATCTGTTTTTTTAACTGCTAGTTACCAAATCCTAATTTGAAAACCTCAGGAGAGGACTGTAAAAGAAACTTTCTACATTTATGAAAGTCTTAGAAAAAAATTAAGGAGTAATATAGAGCAATTTTTAATATTTTTAACTGTTAATGGGGTATCAATTGCTCTTGTTCATAGAAAAAAATTTGGAAGATAGCAGTTGCACCCTATCAGAGATAATCTTCTTCAGTGCATCTGTTTTTCTCATTTAATTTTAATTTTCATCATTTGATCAATTGTAGAATTTACTCCAGGAAATGATAATCTTTAAAACAAAATCAAAACGGCAAATTTAGAAATGTTCTTTAAACTATTCTTACTTTAAAACTGGTAGATTTGTTTTATCAAATAATGTTTGCCTCTAGGCAAAAAGTCACCAGTACTTTGTTTTGTTTCATTAAATCATTCTTCAGTAAATAAAAGCAGAATCAAATTATTTTTCTTTACAACCAAGTAAGCAAAGAAAAAAAATCAACAAAATGGAGAATTTATTTTTTAGAGAGGAAACTAATGCATGACTTAGAAGAATTCTCAGATATTCTAATCACCAAATACAAAAGACTCACAGATTCATAGAGGCAAATGGATTCAGTTAGAAATCAAAGATCTGGCTTCCAGCCCAACAATTCAAGCATGAAAAAGCATTCTGATGACTCTGTACTTTGTAAATATATCTGCCTTCCATAATTCCTATATTCCATTCTCATGAAATTTTAAATAAATGTTTTTGTGTAGCAAAAACCTACTAGAAAAAAATTGTAAGCTAAGATTCAATTAGTAAGACAAGTTTTTGCTTCAAAGTGTGTTTTCTGACCAAAAACATGGAAACTTTCTTTTCAGGGGCTGTCACCCACCTGGGCAAGAGTTGGTATTCTGGTGTAAATCTCTTGCTACATAACACTTAACACTTAGGTGATACTCATTTTCCTTTACCTTATTTTCAAACAGGAAAATCGACTCTGAATCCAAAGGCTAAAAACAGATGCTATTATATCGGACATGGTCAACTTCATGATTGCATCTGCTATTTCAATGGCCAAGGCTGACTTCATCTTCATCCACTGTAATTCCTGGTTCAAAATGGCTCTCTAGATACTCACAATTTTCTTTCTAGTATAATATAGTGTTTTAGGACACAAATGGAAATGACAATAAGCTCTCTCATACATGACATGGTAAAAGAATGAGATGTTTTGTTTAATTCGGCCAACATAGCACTATTATATATGCTAAGAACTGTATTGAAATAAAATCTATGTTAAAAAATTCATATTTTTCTGGAGATTTAAAGGATATTTCAATATTTTACAAATCATTAGTCAGTTAAAGGTAGATACTAAATATAGACTGCCAGTGTGCCTACTGGCTCAAGGCAAATCAAATTTTTTTCTGAGCAACAGCTTCTAAACTTTGGGAGAGTGGAGGGCAATTATACCTGTATGATTAGACAGACAGAAGACTGTGTATATTGTGGGTAAATGATCAAAGTATGGACAAAGGTTCATTTCCTGGCCTTGCCTATACTTACTCCAAGAAAGATCCTAACTCCTTCCTTCTAGGGAGACTCCCAGCCAGGTGGTGTACCCAGGTTCTATACAGATTAATAATCAATGTCATGACTTCTCTGTTTGTGAGAGTAATGTGTCCCTGACTTTAAGTCCAAGGGTTTTATTCTCCTCAACATTTTTTCAGGCTAAGATGAAGCATAGGGTAGTAACTGCTTTGCTAGAGGACTAAGGGACTTCCTCGTTTTATGAGGTAGAAAGTTTACAAATAATCTCCAAATCAAACATGTGCCAAAGCTGTATGGTGACCTGGAGTGCCACCACCTCCTGCATTGCATTGTTGAGATCAGCCAGGTCTTCCATTGCCTTCTCTAAGGACCTCAGGACACTTTCCACGGACCTGCCAGGTTTCTCATCATTACATGAAAAACAAACTCCTTATGCACTCTGAAACCCTCGTAATTGAGTTCTGGAGTAGGGTCACACTCAAGAAAATTTCACGCTGACTCTAAAAGAAATTTAGAAATAGCTCAAAAATTATATTAGGTTCTTAAATATAAAATGTCCAATTGTTAATCAAAAGTTTAGCTTACTATATCTCAAAGCAGTAAAATTAATCAAAGTATGCCCATAAACTATCAACACAGCTTTGCCATCCTAATGGTAGCTTGCTTATGCCAGCAGCAAAGAAGCCTGGAGAGCAAGTAGTTATGAAATTATGAAAGGCGTTTTCCACAGCTTTTTGAGAATTGAATATTTTTCCTTGCAAGAAGTGGTCCAAAGCCTGGAAGAAGTGGTAGTCAGTTGGTGAAAGGTCTGGTGAATATGGTGGATGACAGAGAGTTTCCAAGTCCAGCTCTGTAGTTTGAGCAGTGTTTGTGTGACATGCGGTCGACTGTTGTCTTGCAAAAGGATTGGCCTGCCTCTATTGACCAATCTCCACTGCTTAATCACAAGCATCCACTTTCCTCTTTAAACAATAAAACCCTTCATAAGAACTTATTAAAAATAAAAATGCATGTTGAAGTCCAATTTGACAATTCAAGAGTTAATTCAGAAGTTTGACTTTGAAGCACTCTGTGACTCCAGTATGATAAGCATGGAATCAGAACGGAAGGAAGTAGTGGCGACTGAACTTTTTCCCCTTTTTGCCATTCTACGTGGAGACACTATTTCTGGTACAAAAAAGTCAGCAAATTACCACATCAGCAGCAAATCCCACAGAGATCATAAAAAACAGACTCTTTTCTAAGTCTGTCCAAATTTATCCCCATGGTGTCAATATAATATGGTGTCTTAAGGGGGTACTACACAATAAAATACACAAATAAAATTAACTTGATTTATCAACATATAAGGACCATGTGTTTACATATCAAGGGAGATTGGCAGTTAATGATCCATAAATCATAAGCCAAAGAGGAATCCTGAAAGTGAGCTTTTCTATACCCTTATCCCCTCCTGCTCAGTGGCATGCCCTTTAATGGTTTTCCACTTGAGTATAAAGTAATTGGCAGGCCTACCCTGCCCAAAATAGAAAAATTGTAGAAACAGCATTGGAATAATTGGGACAATTATCACCATCGTGATCTTTGAGCACACACAGCACATAACACAGTGGTTTACCTAAATCACCCCAGACTGATTTATATGGGTTTTTTCATATAATTAATGAACAAAAAAACCCAATTTAGATCAGGTCAACTATTCCCTAAATATTTGTGCCAGGCATTTAATAAGATACTATAAGCACAGTAACGAACAAGGTACCGTCTCTGCCCTTCATGGAGCTTTGAGAGGGGAGGAGAGAAAATGAAATGTAATTTAAACATTAAAAAGAATATGTGAATCTTTATTGCTACAATTTGCTGATTTGCTCTATATTGTAAGCAACTCAAAGGCATGAATGAAGTCTTTTTCATCTTTTTCATGGACTATGAAAAAACTCCAATAGGTGCTCAATGTTCAATGTATCTCTTTGGAATAAAATATTTCTGGAAATATTTGCATATACAAAGTATATATATATGAAACAGATAGTTTCAAAGGACATTCTCCTTTGCATTTTTCATTTATAATATGATATGCAACCTTCTAGAGACTTTTCATGAGATAAAAAGACTTGAATAATTGTTTTGTAATCAGCCTTAAAATATATCCAAATATGGCCAGGCCATTTGTTTGCCATAGATAGTGCACATAAGAACATCCAGTACAGTGCTGTGAACTTATCAACACTCACAAATGTTAATCAAATGAAATAAAATATGAATCAATTAGGCAACGAGTAAACATAAGCATGGAATTCCAAAGCATCCATTTCACAGCTTTGGTAACATTGAGATGGACTTCAGGAAACATGGGTCATCCAGACAGGGACTCTCATCTGGCCATCAGCATACTGGCAAACTTCCTCTCTCTATAGTGTGCGTATGTGAGATACATGTACATGTATGGTATACTGTATAAAGGACACATATTGTCTCTTGTGAAGTTCCTGGGTCATAGTCCTTTAAATTCCACTTGTTTAATCACACCACAACTCAAAAGACACCTGTGATATTCTCAACCAGGCTGTTAAACCTTAGTTCACGTCCTCAGGTCTTTGCTTCTCAATGAAGCCTCCCTTAATGACCTTCCTTAAAATTGTACTTCCCTTACCCCAGCACTCTCTCTCTCCTTACCTTGGTTTATTTTTCTTTAAAGCACTTATCATCTCTTTTTAATCTATAATTTCTCATTCATTATGTAAGTTCCATGTAAGACAGGGATTTTATCTCTGGTTTTTGTTGCTGTATTCCCGGCACCTAGAACATTGCTTGACACACATAGTAGGTTTTCAAAACCTATTTGCTGCCTGACAAAGAAAAGTCTCCAAGTCACCATAACATGATTGTAGGTCTGGCTGTCCTCTAAGTGTGGTAGCATAGTCTACTCAGTGAACGTGAGATTCTAACCTTAATTTTTCTTTTGAACACCAGAAATATACCAGGAACTGCTTGGTTTTTCATAGACACCAAGCAGTTCCTCTCATTTCTATCTGTCCTCATGTTTTCCCTCTTTTAGGAATGTCCTTCTATCACTGAAACTCTTTTCTACCTGGATAATTCCTGCTAATTTCTTCAGTCTCAACTCCAGCCTAGCTACCATTGGAATCACTCCCTGACACCACCCTGTGCCACCTGCCTCACCATTACTCCTCTCTACCTCCAAGCTAGGTTCAGATCTCCCTATCAGAACATTGATGACATGGTGCTTAGGTCCTGGGATATCATGGCCCTTAGCACGCTGTACTGAAATTATTAGTTACTAACCTATCTCCTCAACCAGACCATAAGCTCTTACAGCACAGGGATTGTTTTATTCATCTTTGCATGAATTCAACACAACAGGAATTGAATGAATAATTGAAATGAAGTGAGTTTCACACCCTTGAGAGAGGCAACATTTAGTGACTACAGTGGAGGTGGGTGGTGTAGGCAGAAATACATGAAATCTAAAGGCCTAGAGTCTAGTACTGACTCTGGCCATAGTTTTTAAATCTGTAGGATGAGGGAATTAAACTAGTGCTAAGACCCTTAACTCTAGAAGACTGTAAGACAAAATTTTTTTACATGTAACCCAATGAAAGTGGTTATTAAAATATCAGGTTTTCATGCTCCATCTGCTGGTTAAATTCTAGAAAACCTCAAGGCCTTTTTGAAATGGCATAGTGGAGGAATTAGATATCGGCAATTCTTGCTTGTGACCAGTGAAGGAAAGAATTTTAAAAATAATGTTAATAAAGGATGAATGGCCTAGAAAACAGATAGTTCAGAAAGAAAAGTAAACACTGGCACCTGCATGGCTGCAGTGAAGTACGCCCTGCTGCTTCTGCCTCACATCCATGCCTGCGCACCAGCTCCTGGAGATCCCACTTGCCATAAGTCCCCACCAACATGCGCCAGGTTGGTTTGTATGAACAACAGTACACAGCAAAAGTAGGTAGGTAGGTCACTTTCCAGGTAAAAGTATAAAAAACTACAATTTTCATTTCAGCCATGCTCTTGCGAGCACGCGATCTCACTCTTTCTCCTTTTCAGACCACTTGCTTTGGGGAAGCCAGCCGCCATGTCCTAAAGACACTCAGGCAATCCATGGTCCATGAAGAAGCCTACAGGATAAAAAAATTGTCATTTCTGGCCAACAGCCGAGGCTTGGAAAGAGATCCTCCCCTATCCAAGTCTTCAGAGTAGAATGCCTGCAGCTCAGGCTAACAGCTTGCCCCATGAGAGACACCGAGTCAGAGCCACCCAGCTTGGCCATGTCCAATTCCTGCCCCATAGAAACTGTGAGATAATCGATGTACGACGTTTTAACCTATTAGTTTTCAGAGTTATTTGCTACTCAGCAATATATAATTATTAATAATACACACGCATACACATACATGCATCTAGGATTTGTTTGTTAAACACCTATGTATTCAGTGAATCTGGCATGATGTTTTTACCTGAAATTGCACATATCCACCTTCCTCAAGAATGTTACTCATTTTTCACATATATTTGTTGTTTTGCATGCATTATCTGTATTTTCTGATACATGTGTTTTTCTGGAATAAGAACTCAGAAGTAGATTTAAAGATCATGAATATATTCCAGAGTTTCTACTAATATTATCCAAGAGAAAATTATAGACCTTAAAAAAAAGCACAGTTTGTTACCATTTTACAGTATGTAAGTGATGGGTAATAAGTCTCAGAGAAGATCACAATGAATAGTGATTTATGTGTTTTCTTAAAACTCCTAATTAGTCATTAGAAAAATTTGTCAATTCTGTAGTCATTTTTTATAAGTTTACCATTTTGCCGAAGAACAGAAAAATATTCATAAACTCTTATTTTCCTTTAATTTTCTTTTTTGCCATAAAAAGACTTGACTGCTGATGGTATGTAGATGAATAAGATGGAAAAGTAAAAAGAGCCACATGGAGCTGATTGTATGAAATATTGCCAAGGCATGGTTGCTATGTTATCTCATAACTTTTTATAAAAGGCAATCTAAAATTTTCTAGTGAGATTTGAATTTAATGCTTAAAACCTTAAAATAGACCTAAAACTCAGTTCCTCTTGACTTAACTAAAAGTTCAAGAAACATATAATATTAAATAAATATAGATTCCAAAACTAGTTGGTAACTTTTAACAAATTATAGAGAGACCATAAAAGCAAACACAATTTCTTAGCCATGCTCCAAAATCTTAGCCATGGAAAAGAGGTTCTTCTGAGACAGGGAAAGAGGAAGCAAACTATTTTTCAAGAGTCTAACTCTTTTTTTTAAATGTTTGGCAGCACCTTTCACATATTGCAAAATTTGACTGCACCATTAAGCAGAGAGATATCTGTCCAACAGCAACCATCTGTTGGAAAGAGGAGGAAAAAGGCAAAGACAGAGACACAGCCAGAGATGGTAGGAGTGGTGGGTCCCTTGAGAAGTTCTCTTTGGTATTTTCACAGTCTTGACAGTCCCTTGTTCCGCAGAGCCTCACTGCGTGCCTGCTCACTCACCAGGTGCACGGCGCCCATCCTAGTGTGTTTATTGTTACGACTAAGTAAAACAAAGGTCGATCTCCAGCTCCCACACCCCAGTGAGCCTGTCTTTAAATCTGATCGAATTCTATTTCCACAGGCTTATAAATTTGGAGAGTTATAAAATATCCTCCAGAAAATCTCAAAAAAGGAATCTCTGTACTTTCAGGAGGCTTCATTCCTAGGCTCCATGTATACAGTACTTTAGGGCAGAAAAGTAGACGCAACTGTTTTTCTGATGAAAAATCTCCTTAATCTTAATTTGGGAGCGTAGACTACTACAATTGTCTTGCTGATTATAAGATACTTATCATCTCTTATTTCTTTAACTTGTTCTTGCTCATTACTTTTTTAAAGTTATAATTCCCATGACGTTGGTAATAAGGAAGCAGAGGGTAAGCGGTTAATATAGAGATTTTTAAAATTTAAAATATTAAGCTTCAAGAAGATGTTAGGGCAAGGCCATATTTTTTCTTTTGTGACATTACCCTAGCATGACTTGCTGCCTTCTGACCCACATTCAGAACCCTGTTGAGGTACATAGCATTTGACCACCTATTTAAGAATAAATTACATTTGTTTATTCTACTATAGAATATATATCAATGAAGTATATCTGACAAACACCACATAAATGAAGATTTGATGACTAGCAAGAAGCAAATAAATAGATTATTCATAATCATCTGGAAATGCCTAAAAGAAATGAAACCTCAAAATATCCAACCTAGCGCTGACCTACTACATGTTTATATTAAGTTTGTCACCACTTAGAATACCTCAAGATCAAATATTCAACTCCTGGCAGCAGTTAGCATGGTACCTTGTACATAGTAAGTGCTTAATAAATATTTGTGGAAGAGGGAGGGAGAGAGGGAGGAAGAGAGGGAGAGAGGAAGGAAGGAAAGAGTGAGTTTGCAGCAAGGCACAATGCAGCTAACACACACACAACACAACTGCAAAGCAGCTGATTCTTTGAAACTATTCTGTCAATTGGACTCAATAAGGTTTTACTAATCCCCTCTTATGGGCTCTGCAGAGGCCAATACTATATGAATTTACTCAGCTCTGAGATACATGGTTCCACAACTATTTCACTCCTCAAGATGAGGAATTTTTCATTCCCCAGTGTGATAAAAGATGTGGTAAAGACAATGGGTGAATACGGAGATGGAGCAAGGCTAATTTTCTGACAAAGAAATACAAAGCCCCCTACCACCACGCTCACATCTCTAGAACCTCCCCACTTCGGGCCAATCCTAGAGGGAAGAAGAGGGAAGCAGATGACTTAGCTTGGTCACTTTTGGCGCTTGTCAAAAAAAAAAAAAAACTAAATATTTTCCCCAAATGTTTTGCATTCAATAATACCCAACCACAATGTACCAAGCCTTTTTTCCCTTAATTCTCCAAACCCATGTGTATTCCAAGGGAAATGTAATCCATGTGTCTCTCATTTGCTTACACTTAAATCATTATAAAATGTTAAGCTTTTTAAAAGGACATCCAACATATCTTTTGTGTTTTCCTAATGGTACTCCTTTATAATTTTTTTTTTTTTTTGAGACAGAGTCTCACTCTGTTGCCCAGGCGAGAGTGCTGTGGCATCAGCCTAGCTCACAGCAACCTCAAACTCCTAGGCTCAAGCAATCCTCCTGCCTCAGTCTCCCGAGTAGCTGGGACTAAAGGCACGTGCCACCATGCCTGGTTAATTTTTTCTATTTTTAGTTGTTTGGCTAATTTCTTTCTATTTATAGTAGAGACAGAGTCTCGCTCTTGCTCAGGCTGGTCTCGAACTCCTGAGCTCAAGCAATCCTCCCGCCTCGGCCTCCCAGAGTGCTAGAATTACAGGCATGAGCCACCGCGCCTGGCCTCCTTTATAATTCTTAAGAATGGGGTGTTTTGAAGAACCAGTGGAGATAAAGCCCTGGATAATTAATTAGAACTCGGGATTTGATCTCTGCACAGATTTTGTTTCTAGATGCAGGAAAACATGAATTTGTGCAGTCACTAAGAATGAAAGAATGAGTAGAGTTCTTTAGTAAATTTGATAAATTGACCTATTTCCCTACAACACCCTTTAGATATTTATAATTAGGCCTGGCTAATTTGGATTCTTCTTCAAGCACCCTTTCAGACTACTCCAATGAGATATCTGAAGTAGTAGCGCCTGTAAGAAAAACTTTCTTAAGAATAGGTAGGAAAAGGGGAGAGGAACTCAGGCACTAGAAGGATTAGGTTCATGTTTTCAGATAATGTCCTCTGACATGGCAGAAGGTAAGCACTCATCTCATAGATAGTTTGCCTATGATAACAATGTGGTGAACTAAAGGTTCTAAAGCACAGAAAACTAGAGAAACAGACTGTGCACTCTAAATCAATTAGGTGTCAGGGTGTGGACTTCGTGCCTCTAAATCAGGATGGTCCTAAGTTCATCAAAGAGAGATGGAGCCCACTTCCTGCCATTCCCCTCTTCTACTGCAGGCTCTCTCTCCGCAGTGGTGTTGGACCATAGAAGAGGGATAAGTTCATGGTGAGTCTGCATGTTTAAAATAAAATAATTTAAAAGAAAAGGTTGGCATTTCTTGTTCCAAATGAAGAATAATAAAGCAATAAAGTAAAACCTTGTTGACTGCATCTGTAATTTTAAAGACAAAACAAACAAAAATGAAGAGCTTAATTAGTTACTGCCTTAAAAGCACCCAGAAAGGAGGCTATCTCCTTCAAAATGAGAGTAGACAAAGTCAACCTGATATTTGAGGAGTTAAGCACAGAACAAATAAAAAAGTAGTAGAAATGTGCTTGATCAGTGCTCATTTGCTCTAATTTGTCATTTCACACTCCCAACAAACCGGTAAATTTATTCCATCAGTCTAAGCTCAGGTTGTGGCAGTTCCACCCTTATCACATAGCAACCTGACCTTTCTTTACCTCTTTGGTCTATGAGGATGCAGTGCAAGACCTGGTGAAGCCACAGGGCAGCCCAGGCAATGGCTACCCAGGCGGAGAAGCAATGGAAGGAGCCGCAGCACAGATCAGCAACCATCTGGACTGAGTCGCTGGATTCTGGCGTCTGATGCAAGAATCAGAAGCTGCAGAGACATCCAGGACACCCTGTCATAAACCTAGTTTCTGACCCAGACTTGAAACACTGAATTTATTTCACTGGGGAAAAAGAAGGTCTTGATTTATTCTCAATTGTGTTCATCCCTATCAAGAAAAGCCTGAGATACCCTTTTGCTTCTTTGGAGGAGCCCACAATTATAAGCCATAAACGTTGGGCAAATTACTTGTGATAAAACAAGACAGCATTGCATCTATCAGGGTTATTTAACATTGCTGGATGTGGCCCAGCTAAGGCCCAGCCAAATGTTCAGCCTACCCTAGGTAAAGCCTGAAAGAAAAGGATATTTCATTTGAACTTAACTCTCATTTTGCCCTTGAAGTTAAAGAAACTCAAATTGTATGAGCAGGAAATTGATTTTAGCAAGGCAAAATTGGCTTCATTTAAAAAAATGAAGAACAAAAGCTGTATTTATGATTATGTGCACAGCATCCTTTCTGTTTTGTACAACATTGGTGACTCTTGTAGTAAGTCTTGGCTCCAGGCACAGAAAGTTCTTTAACTTTCCTTGTTTCTCAGAGCTCTTCTTTCTCACAAAATCCCCATTGACATTGCCTCTCCCCATCCTACAGAGATTCATGTGGAATAACAGCAAATATCTCAGCAGATTCAGACTTGGACACCTTCTTAAGCAATTCTTCTGTTCTCTGATTTTGATGGTTTTGAGGTACTATGCCAGATATGCATTTCCAGCAGCAGGATTATTTTCTCTCCAGTTTTATGGTTACCACGGATCTTTGAAGACTGACACCATGTGCTCCAGTAATGCTCACACACATTGAGTTTCCAGCAGAAGAACCACCCAACTGAGCCCCAGTCAGCCCCAAGAATGGAGAAGAATAATAAAATTGTTTTATGTCACCAACTTTTGGTGTGGTCTCTAACAAAATAATAGAGAACTAAGAAAACTTTTTATCTAAATACTGAGTTAAAGATAAAATGCTTTAACAAAAGAGGAATAAAAAAATTGCATTGTAAATTATTTACTTGTATGTTGGTATAAACTTTAATATTATTTTCTTTTTTAATGGAAGTACTGGTGTTCACTAATCCATCCATTCTACAAAAAATTAAGTACCTACAACACATTAGACACTCTTCTAGTACCTGAATACCCAGCTTTAACAAGAAGAGAGGTCCCTGCCCTCTTGATAAAGCAGACATTCTAGTGAAGGGTAGGAAAAGCAAATGACAAATAAGTGAACAGATCAATGAACAAAATATTTTAGATAGTGAAAAATAAAGCAGGATCATGTGAAAGAGAAAGAGTGGGGTCAGAAACTTACTTGAGATTGGCAGGCTGAAAATGATTAAGAATAGCATTATTTGAGCTGAGGCTACCCAGCTGTGAGAAGATCTGCAGGAGACGAGGCAGATGGAAAAGCTTTCCAAACAAAGGCAAAAGCAGGTGCCACTGCACTGGGCAGGAATGCATTGTTGGAGGAATAGAAAAGCCAGTATGACCACAGAAGAGTGAACAAAAGAGAGGGTGGTTTAACATGATCAGAACAGCAGAGAGTCCAGAGAAATCCTGCATGGGCCCTGTATGCCATAGCATGTAGTTTGAGCTTCATTCCATATGAGATGAAAGCCATTGGAGAGCTATAATCAAAACTATACCTGTGTCTTTAATTGGCCTAAAGAGTGGACCCCTGGAATAACCAATTTAGAGGCTAAGAAACCATGTCAAGGATTGCCTCAATTCACATGCATGAAAGGTTACAGTGATGCCAACTAAGAGAAAAAGCACCCCAAGAAGTCGGCCTGGAAAACTCAAAAAAACTCAGCTTCTCCAGCCACAGCCGCAACTGTAGCAATGTCAGCCAGACCACTAACCAGACTACTAAGGTATTATGAGAGACCAGAAAAAGCAGAGTCTGCCAGTTCTATATTACCAATAATAACAATAATTAGTGTGTCACAGCCTACAAAGAACCTGCATCATCTCCCAAGATCCTTACGGCCTCCCTGTGAGGAAAGCTAAGAACGTATTATCCTCATACTACAGATGGGAATCAAGATTCAAGGCCACACAACCACGGATAAAATGCAGATCTGATCGTAGTCCCTTGTTCCTCTCATTAAATCATACTCCCTAGCTAAATCCTAAATAAACTACTCACAACATATGGAAAATTGTTTAGGAACTCATTGGAGACAGCACACTAGAGAGCCTTATATTCACCTGCATGGGACACCAGGTCGGGTTATGAGGTTTGGCGATTCAAGAAATGAACATGCCCTTCAGAATAGGACATGGTAAATCTTGCCCACTGGCTTTATGAAGTCTGTGACCTCAGCAGACATGAGAAAAGTAATTCCATATCAATTTAGTAGCATAAATTTGAGCTTAGAACTGCAACTTAAATTTCAAAAGCAGTCTCTCAACTCATCCAGCCAAGTCTGTTTATTTTTTTCCAAGACAGTGTCTCACTCTGGTGCCAGGCTGGAGTGCAATGGCATAGCTCACTGGAGCCTGAAACTCCTGGGCTGAAGTGATCCTCCTGCCTCAGCCTCCCAAAGTGCTGGGATTACAGGTGAGAGTAACCACACCTGGATCAGTGAAGTCTTTTATGAATTGTCTTGCAATTCTTAGGAAACTTGGGAAATAACTATCGAGAAAGGCTCTCTCTCTTTCTTGTTTTTGTGTATTCTCTATTTTCTTTTACACTTTCCTCAAGAGAATGGAACTATATGAGTAATGAGCCTAAAATTATCAAAATAACTAATCTGTAGGAAACAAACGCATCTACTAAGTTTATATATAACTGAATATTATGCATAAAATTTCATGAAGAAAATATCAGAAAACATACAGAAAATAGCTTTCATTGACAGCAGAGTCTTTATCATGGATTATAATGACTCCTTCCTAGAGTACTCTTGGATGATTTCTAAGACCATTCCTAGGACAGTTTTGTCTCTCAAGGAGTGTTTCCTTAGTAGCTCCACCTTAGCAATGAGATGCTTTGAAATGCTAAAAGTACAACTTTCCACACATTCAAATATATTTAATCAATTATTTAGTCATAATACATGTTGTGAGGGAATTCATATTATATGTGGTTATAAGTTTATTATATATTTTAAAAGCAATAAATCTTAAAATAATTTTTGTGTATAACAGATTATTTTGTTCATAACATGATAACCTAGTGTAAAAATTCTAGTTTATGGATTATTGAGTCACTTTCATAATATATTCTTCAGAGGTGAAGGACTCAAAGCTACAAAAATGTATTTAAGATTTCTATATAACAAATTTTACTTCCCTAGTGGTATTTAACCAGCCCCTATAGAATTCACAAAATGATACGCCCCTCAAATTTTTAAATTATATCCAGAAAGAGCATTATGCTTGTATCATCCCTGTGGAATACTTGCTTTTGACATGATTCAACTTGTTTTGTTTTCTAGTGTTGAAAGGAGTGGAAAAATTGATCCAGTTAATGAACATTTCTGAAAAACATTAACATATAACAAGTGAAAAGGGACATGCTTTTAAAAGTCATGAAGAAACAAAGCCAGCTGTAAGGGGGAAAAATGAGTCTTTAAAAAAAAAATGAGCACAGTTTTATTTTCAAACATAGCCTCAAAGACCATTAATGTTTTCAATCTAAGTAAGCAATAAAGGCCATTTTGAAAAATATCTGTTTAGTAACAGCACTGATTTGAAAAATTAAGAAAATAAGTTCTTGTAAAAGAGAATATAAAGAGAGAACCACCCATAGTAATTATCATCGCCACCTAGAAGCCTGATGTGTCAGGTACCAAGTGCACACGGCAAAGTAGGCCACGCAAACAAATGGTAGGTCACCTGCAGCAAGCACAGTTAAGGGACCAGGTGGGATAAAAAACAAAGATCTCTGAGCTCAATACATCTGAATTCTCCCAGGTCTATGACTATTCACAGAGAGACGGGACCTCCATTTCTCAACTCCACAATGGAAGAGGCAACACTAGACAACTCCTGTGGTGCTTTGTTACTCGTGCTATGACATCATGAGAAAATACACACAGAAGTAATTGCAAGGATAAAATAGGGAGGCACCAATTACCACAAGTAATAATTTGGAGAATTTTTTAATTACTAGTTGGCAAATTCCCCAGTCCCCAGCAGAAATACTATAGGCTCACATTATGCCTCATCCCATGACAATTCTTATGAAATTATCGCGTCCCTATATTTTGTCACCAGAAAATGTGTTCCCCATAACAGGAGTAGCCAAAAACATGCTACACCAACACCTAGTTGAGATATGGCAGAGGACTCACACATCAGTAAGTAGATACTGGCATTTTCCACACACTGTCTTTCTCAGCAATGCCGCGCTGAAAGTGTTGTCAGCCTTGTGATGCAGGTAAAGTAGCTAAAGCTCTGAAATTCACCCTGCTCATGAGCTGATATTAAAACCCAATTCCCAAGATGATGGTATATTTTCCCCACACCACCATTAAATGCCATCACAAAAAGTAGGAAAATACTGTCTAATGGAAAATATAATTTACAGTATGTGTGTATAAATCATTAAACCTTCAAAAACATTTAAGAAAATCTACTTTCCAAATGTTTCAATTCATAGTCATTTGCTGCTGGCTCATCCACGACTGCTCCCCAACATAATAAAATTATTTGTGTGTCTCTCTGCTCCTCACTGGACTGAAATATCATCAAGGACAGGAGATGTGGATGCTTCATTTACATGTTGCCAGCCTAGCACTCTGCCTGGCAAATACTAGTGTTTCATAAATGTGAACCTGATTTGAAACATTTAAAATAAATTTACAGGAGAAGGATCTAGCCATGGTATCAGTTTGTTACACATACTTTCCTTTTACTATTTTTTAAAAAATTAATTTTGTGAATCAGGAAAAAGCATTTTTTTAATTTTTAGTGATAAACCACATTGAGTAAGCATCAGCATTCTCCCTGAGCTTAGTTTGAGAATGACTGGTTAAAGATAGAAATAGAATCTGAGTTTGATGCCCTCCCTCAAGATCTAGCAGGTCCAGCCTTTGGGGAAATTAGAGTTCAGGCATGCTGATCTCTGCTTCTTGTGGTTGGTTGGTAGGATTGTTTTCATTTATTTTGCACACCATGGTGTGAACAACTCAAACAGAGCTTCAGAAACAGAGCTTCACATTTCCCCTTCTTCCCTAGTCTCATTCCAACCCCCACCTCAAAACTAGAGGAGAGTAGTTCTTTGGCTGACTACCCAATCTCATGCCCATTGAGACACATTAGTAATTCTCAGTGAGACGACAGTAGTGAATCTAGCTGATGATAGCTGGGCTGAGCAGTTAGTTGACCTACCTGCTGATGAGCTCATCCCAAAGCCATCATGACTCTAGCAGATGTTCAGACTTCACAGAGTTGTTTCCTTCTTTGTCAGTCTCCAAAGCCAACTAGAACCCCATGAAAGTCTGCTAAGAAATGTGGCGCACACAGAACACATAGAACAAGGGAAAAGACATCCCGAGGACCTGCTACTGTACTACTTCCTCATACTCCAAATCATACTACTGTAGCTGCAAATGACTTTGCTATGGAGATACAGTACACAGCTGCATCTGTGTACTGTCTGCTAGAAGAAGAAAGAGGGAAAGATTTATGCTGAGGTAAAAATTTGCCTGCTTATTTACATGAAGGGAAAATTTCATTATAGCAGATGAATCACAGTGATTCTGAAACAGCTAAATTGACTGTTTTTCCACTGGTAAGATGTTTTGAAAAAAAAAAAGTAAATTGACAGTTTTAAAGACCAGCATCCCCTTCTGTATCTACAGGAAAAGCACTATCTAGGAAGCTAGTTGTCAAAACAATTGTTAAAATGTCCCTGATACAATTCTTTCTTTCTCCAGAAATAAGAAGATAACTCATACATCCTTGAACATAGACCCTGAATATCCTATAGGAATTAAGGTACAATATCATGCTTTGGTGGCATTGGATTGAAGCCTGTAAATACTTTGCCAAGATGGATTGACATAAATCAATCACCTAGTGATAATTTCATATCATTGTGGCATTGGAATGTGTGTGCATATATACACATACATACTCATTTTAAATTAAATCTGTATATTGAAAACTAAGAAGTTCTGTGTTCAAATCTCAAGCTCCCACTACCCATGCATATACACCCTATTTGATTATTTTCTCAGTACTTTGTTCTGGCCCAACTTAAAAGTCATATATATCCTATGTTTTACTTTTTCTTAAAAGAACATATTTTAAATGCACACTATCAGGGTTTTCAAACCAATGAACAATTGTTACACTATTGTAATGTGTGGCTTAGAGATTATACAACTGTGAAAATTGCATAATCTCTAGCTGAATATTTTGGTTTTGATAGATGCCATAAGTGAAATACAACCAATTTTGTACATCCAGCTAGATATGTGTTTAATAATACAAGAAACTCTTCTTCAACAAAATTGTTTAGGTAGTATCTTGCTTTGGGGTTTTATCTCCAATGACTTCTAGTCTTGGTTTTGTAACACCTCAGTGAGTTTTCAAATGTTTAAAGTGCGTTATAAATTTTTCAAATAAAATACGAAATTATACTTGGAAAACCACCCATGCTTTATATTATTAAAATGTTATATGTATGCTATGGATTCTGGTGGGGAAAAGTTTTGTAAAGTCAGACAATTCCTAAAGGGTTAGAAATACTGGACTAGAGACTGAGAGCATATACATTTTAAGTCTCCACAACTAAAACAATGATACAAAGGAAAATCCATCAGTGGGATTACTGCACAGGCCAAACAAAAGATTATTTTAGGTAAAAAATACTTTCAATTTTGAATATTACTCCTAATCCATTCTCCATTTTTCTTTAAATAGAGCAATTTCCTTTTAAGTGGAAGTAGTTGCATCTTCACATCTATTTGAAAATGCAATTAGATAGAAATATAATACACTACAGCTGGAAAATGAACAATCCATTTTTTCTCTTCCTAGACAAGGTCACACTGCTAAGCACACTCAAGCTAAGCGTGATACAGAAGTTAAGCCATAAATCTAATGAGATGGAAGACTCTGGCACCCAAGGCTCAAGCAAGGCCCAGCGTCAGAGGGGCTTACACTCAATTCTCTGTTTTCTTTAAAAATTCTCAGTCCTTATTAACAAATAACCTCTTTCTTAGAAAAAAAAAGTACAGTATTTTACACACCAGATAAACTAAAGACACTGTCATTTTTAAACCAAAACATATTTAGGGAAAAAAATTGTAAGTGAAACTAATTTGCTACATATGTTTTATACATACAGTACATAAGGGGGTTTCTCCGACGCCATATGGAAAGCATCTGAACTAGCAAGACAATGACCTTCATAAATCACTCTAGGCTCCAGCTCCAAATTATGTCTTGTTCCCTCACTCATGGGATAGTCACTATATCTCATATAAATTCATTATGTTATATGTGCACAATAATCTATCTCTACCTTTATAAGGAATGATGTCATAGCATACAGGCAAGGTTTTCCAGAAAAAGGAACAAGCTCTCCCACCAGATGGGCCAACCTATAGCACTGCTTCTCCAAACACAACTATGTTCCACGATGCAGCTTATCCATGCTGCTTGAGGGAAAAGCAAATTAATGGAGAAAGAAATAAACAATCTTAGAACAAAATGGTTTCTCAGCCTTCCTGATTTCTTCTTTTTTCAAGGTAAATGTAAAATAAAATAGCGTTATATATTTCACATACTTTCTTTTTATATATTTCCCATTTATAGACATTAAAAAGGAATCTATGTTCTGCCTAGTTATTTTTATCTGTGTTGAATCATCAGCTATGGCTCTAGCAGGGTTTTATCTTAACAGTTATCTTACCATGACAAAGGTTTGAATCAAGGGAATAGTCACTGGTTATGGAGAGAAAGGGAAATAGTTATACTCTACTCTCCAGACTCTTTTTCCATGAAGGTTGCCTCTTCCTACCTTCCTTTCTGATCCAGTCTTTCTTCTACTTTCTGTAGTTGAAGAGTGCATGTTCATCTGTCCTCTTCTTCACTTGCAACCACTTAGGGAAGTGAGCATTGAGTTAAGATGACTAGAACTTCTTGGTCCTTCCTGCTTAAGAGCCTTAAGGTTCCTAACTCCATAAGCTGAAATGAAACAACAAAAACTCTTTGTAAACCTATATAAGGGCTATTTTCAGTCCTTTGAAATTATCTCCCTTTCTTTACTTCTAGCTCTGTTTCACTCTAGGCCAAGGATCAAACAAGTAACATAAAGGAATGAAGAGACCACAGTAAATACATGTCAAATGAATTAAATGAATGTTAATGGCTAGAATGAGGAGTTATTACGAGAATGACATCCTGGATAAATTATCCCCCATCTGAGATGGGCAGCTCTGAAAACTTGTTGCATCTCAGAATGGCTTGGTGGGGTGGGGAAGGCACTAACTATATAGGCCAACATGTACAGACTGAAAAATTATGTCTACAGGCTGGTTCAGGCTTGAAAAACAAAAGTATGCAACCTCTGACCCAGAAGTTAAGATTTGCTGGAGAAAGAAGGTACAGTTGGAAATACAGGATCTAAATCACCTCTAACTGCAATATAATGCCAGGTTTTGTTATAAATATATGAAGATATCAGTAAAGAATACCAAAGCAGTGGACTCCAAGAACATCAAAAACATGAGTAATTCCTAATATTCAAATTTTTCATGAGACTATCAGGAGTAGGATATTTGGTAGTAAATTTATATTTGAATGTACCTTCTAGTTTTTAAATGATTATGGTAAAGAGATTAAGACTTTTAGAACCCTTAATTACTGAAGTATTTTGAAAAGCCTGAAAACTCATATAATTAAGCATGCATGCATACACACACACACACACACACACATACAGAGCACTAAGGATGTGCCACAACATCTGATTTTTCTACTACAACTTTGATGTTTCTCTTGAAAAATCAAATTTCTAAAAAATAAATGTCCTTAATGCCCCTGTTTTTTTCAATTACCTACTAGAAATTTCAGCAATATTGGGAAGAAAAAGTTTGCACACAAATATTATAAATATTATAATATTAAGAATATTGTAATATTATAAAGATTCTGGCCCTATTATGAAGAAATTAAAACAGTATAGTACCATATTCTAAAATAATGTCAATATTGCTTTATGAATAATTATATTTTATATACCAAGTATAAATTTATAAGGTCAGGCCAATCAGTACATGTATCTGTTTTCATAACTAATCCCATATTTAACTTTACTTCCAAAAATTACCACCACTTTTAATCATTTCATAAAATTACTGTATCATCCTCTACTTCTAGCTATAAGGGTCCACAATTACCCTCACCATAAATAACTAGAAAGCTAGATAAAATGGTGAAACAACTGTTTTTAGACAGGGACAACAATGCAGGACTGTGATCCTCAGGGGAAAAGGGAAACAATGAGGAGATCCTAAATTACCCCAGATTTTGCCTGGGGAAAACTTTTAACCATAGACTAGGGATGCAAAATCCCTTGTGTGCTGAATAAGGTGGCTCATATTTATGGCATCTAACGGGTTCTACATAGCCTAATTATGCAAAAAAATAAAATCTAAATTTTCATAAGTTGATGCCAATTAAACTATGTAAATAAATGTTTCCTGAAGTTAAAAAAAAAATGCAAACATAGCCTGGAAGACTTGCTGAGTTAAGGATATATACAAGAGTTAAGGCAGGTAATAATGCCTAGAATTTGTGGAGCAGAGTACTAAAGAGGAAGAAAAAAGTTACAGAAATTTTCATGAGTTTCCCTAAGATTTTGGCTGAATAACAAATTTGCATGCCTAGAATTAAATACCATGAAGCTAGGAAGAAAATAATTACCAGGAATCTACAAGCTAAACAATTCTCAGAACACATAGGGCAGATGATTATTCAGGTTCCACAATTCATAGTGAAGAGACCTCATCACACATACAAATAACTGAGTAGACACACTCTCAAGGTTACGTCTCAGTGGAGAGGCTTAACCAGCTTTAGAATAAAGGTTACTCCATATTTGCCCCAAAGAGTTTTAAAAACAAGACTTCAAAGGATTAACATGATCTACTGGTATCTTAACTGACTGACAGAACAAAGTCCAACTATTTTTTTTTTTTTTTTTTGAGACACAGTCTCACTCCGTTGCCCAGACTAGAGTGCCGTGGCATCAGCCTAGCTCACAGCAACCTCACACTCCTGGGCTCAAGCGATCCTCCTGTCACAGCCTCCGGAGTAGCAGGGACTACAGGCATGTGCCACCGTGCCTGGCTAATTTTTTCTATATATATTTTTAGTTGGCCAATTAATTTCTTTCTATTTTTAGTAGAGACGGGGTCTCGCTCTTGCTCAGGCTGATTTCGAACTTCTGACCTTGAGCGATCCGCCCGCCTTGGCCTCCCAGAGTGCTAGAATTACAGGCGTGAGCCACCGCGCCCGGCCTTCAACTATTTTTAAAGATCCCAACAATATCAAGCACTCAACAATGAAAACTTCTTATTATTTGACATCCAAAATAAATTTTCTAGATGTGCAAAAGAAAATTTCTAGTAATATAACTCAAAGAGAAAAACAATCAACATAAACAGAAGTAGAAATTACAGAGATGACAGAATTAGCAGATGACACAATTGCTATTTTCTTTTCCTTTTTTTCTACCAATAATTTATTGCTTTTTTATTGGTAAGTATGTAAGTACTCCAGTTTGTTTCACTATTTATCTATTAAAGGACAGCTGAACTGATTTCAGTTTTTTTTGTTTGTTTGTTTGTTTTTTTGAGACAGAGTCTCACTCTGTTGCCCGGGCTAGACTGAGTGCCGTGGCGTCAGCTTAGCTCACAGCAAACTCAAACTCCTGGGCTCAAGCAATCCTTCTGCCTCAGCCTCCCGAGTAGCTGGGACTACAGGCACGCGCCACCATGCCCGGCTTATTTTTCCTCTATATATTTTTAGTTATCCAATTAATTTCATTCTATTTTTAGTAGAGACGGGGTCTCATTCTTGCTCAGGCTGCTTTCAAACTCCTGACCTTGAGCGATCCACCCGCCTCAGCC
>CAUYRT010042602.1:0-32403 GCA_963574885.1 Lepilemur ruficaudatus
GGTCAGGCATTGCTCCCAGCTCCTGACACGTCGGTTTAATGAGCTCTGGGCAGGACGCTGACTGCCCGCGGTCAGCACAGCAGGCGGGGTGGGTGGGCTAGGGAGGCAGGGGCTCCAGCGTGGTCACTTCTCCAGGGGCGCGTAGTTGAGCAGCTTCTCGATCACGTCCACGTGGGCCAGCAGCATGCAGCGGTCCAGAGAGATTGAGCTGCTTGTCTAAGCTACTATTACTAGTCAGTAGCAGGGCCAGGACATTGAAAATGGTTTCTCAACTTCCTACCAGTGTTCTTTCTACTGGGCTTGCTACCTCCAGGATAATCTAAAATATTAGTACACTAATTACTACAAAGTTGAAGTGCCTAGACATTTCTGTTTTATATTTTCAAACAAAAAGTTGGATTATTTTATTGATAAAATGATCTTTCAGTTTCACAAAGTGATATATGTGCTTTATTGAGTGTGTGAACTTTATAGATATGTACTATATATATATATTGCATTCATACACAAGGACATGTACATTAATGTACTAAACTTTTAAAAATCAGACTCTTAGACACCTGCCTGGAGTCAATAACTAATGAGCTGTGGTCAGATAATTTGTTTTGTAAATGATCTGTATGATTCTGGGATGTTTCTCCTAATCTCTTTACCAGTGCCTCTTCACCTCTAACCATACCCTGTAACCAATGTCACTGACTACTTCTCCACCAGCCCTTGAGGCCATGTCTCCCCACTGTGAACAGTTTCATGAAAGTATGCACTGAGACACCATCATGGGAGATTCAGAGCTAAAGGGTTGGTGAGAAGAAAGGACAATCATTTATTGAGCACATATTGCATTTAAGTCATTCTGCTATAAATACATATTCTTTTAACCCCCATAGCAACTCCTCTATGGGATGGGTACTAGGATCTCAATTTTAAAATGAGGACTCTGAGATTCAGTTTGTTAATAAGTAGAAGCACTGATGGGGTTCTCATCCAATGGAGGAATGTGTTCTATCTTCTTAGTTGGACGAAACCAAGACTAATACAGAGTGGTAAATACAATGAAGTTAGCAGAAGATTGGGAAAAAGAGTGAAAAGTTAAGATGGCACCATATTTACGTAGGTCTTGAATGCAAGGCTGAAAAGTTTGATTTTTATTACGTAAAAAAAATGGCCACAGATAGAATTTATTGTGTGTCCACACTGTGCCAATCTCTTTAAAAATATAACCTCATTTTTATAGTTATATCTGCCTTGTGAAATTGATATTATTATTTCCATTTTACAGATGAGGAAACTAACACTCAGAGAGGTTAAGGGATCTGTTCAGGATCACACAGCCAGTCAGAGATGAATTCAGGATTTGAACTGAGGTCTATCTGATTTCAAAGACCATGCTTTAACAAGGTAACATTTGTATATAGTCAAATACACAGATCTTAAATGTAAAATTATATGAGATCTGACAAATGTATATACTCATATAATCAACTCGCCAAACAAAACATGGAGCGTTTTTCCATCACCTCATACCCTTTCCATTCTTCACCTCCCAATAGGCAACTACTGCTGTGATTTCTATTACCATAAATAAGTTTTGTCAGTTCTGGAACTTCATGTAAATGGAATCATCCAATAAACACTCTTTCGTGTTGGCCTTTTAAAATTCAGCATAATGTTTTTGAGGTTCATCCATGTTTTGTATGCATGAATTTTTTTTTCTTATTGCTGACTAGTATTTCATTGTAAGACTATACTATGGTTTATTTATCCCTTCTCCTGTTGATGAATATTTAAGTTGTTTCTAGTTTCGGGCTAATTATAAAGCTGACGTGAACATTCTTGTGTAAGTCTTTCTGTGAACATATACTTTTATTTCTTTTGAATAAATAACTCTAGAATGGAATTACCGGTCAAAGAGTGGTGCACATTTGTAAGAAATTCCCATTTTTTGAAGTGGCTGGACTCTTTCACACTCCCAGCAAAAATATGAGAGTTCTAATTGCTTCACGTCCTCGTTAACATTTGGTGGTGTCAGTCTTTTTAATTTTAGCCATTTTAGTAGGTGTGAAGTGGTATCTCATCATGCTTTTAATTTTTGTTACTCTCATCATTTATGATGGTGTGTACCTTTTCATGTGCTCATTATTCATTCCCATAGAATTTTTGTTGTTGTTGTTTGTAAGCATCTAAGAGTTTTGCCCATTTTTATTGGGTTATTTTTCTTTTTCTAATTGAATTGTAGGAGTTCTTTATATATTCTGGTTTCAAATCTTTATTAGATCTATGTAAAGCAAATAGTATTAACCAGTTTGTAGCTTCCGTCTTAATGTTCATAATGGCATCTTTGGGTGAACAGAAGTTTTAATTTTAATGAAGGCTAATATTAGTTTTTTAAGAGTACAGATTTTTGAATACTGCATAATCTTTTTTTGTTTTCTTTTTTTTTGGTCAAGGTGGAATCTTACCATTTTGCCCAGGCTAGTCTCGAACCCCTGCCTCAAGCAATCCTTCCACCTTGGTGTCCCAAAGTGCTGGGATTACAGGTGTGAGCCACGGTGCCCAGCTGAGGATCCTGCAAAATCTTTACCTACCCTGAAGTCCAGAGATATTCTCCTAGATTTTCTTTTGGATGTTTTATAGTGTTAGCTCATAGATTTCTATTTGTGGTTTACCTAGAATTAACTTTTACGTGTGATGTAAAGTAGGGGTAGAGGTTTATTGTTCATTGCTATTGTTTTTCATAGGTTTATCAAGTTGTTCCAGCATTATTTGTTAAAAAGACTTCCTTTTCCCCGTTGAATTACTTGCAGATTTTGTTGAAAGTCAACTGACCATATACGTTTGGATCTATTTTAGCATTGTTAATTCTATCTTATTGATGTATTTGTCTACCTTTACACCATTTCCAAATAGGCTTGATTTTACAGCACTATCGTTTGTCTTGGATTCAGGCAGTGTGAGTCCCAAAACTCGTCACTCATTTTCAAAATTATTTTGGCTGTTTGGGCCCATCACACTTCTATATAAACTTTGGAATCTATTTTAAATTTTTACTGGAGTTACACTGAGTCTGCAGATCAGTTTGGAGAGAACTGGTATCTTAATATTGAACCTTCTAATTTATGAACACAATATCATTCCACATATTTAGGATTTCTTTAATTTGTCTCAGCAATATTTTACAATTTTTAGGTCTGAATGTCTTTTGTAAAGGATTTATTCCCAAGTATTTGATGCTTTTTTGATGTCACTATGAAGAGTATTTTTAAAACTCCATTTTTCAATTGTTTGCTACAGCATACAAGAATATATTTTACTTTTGTATATTGATCTGTTATTCTGTGACCATGGAAGGTCTTTGACTAGTGCAATGAAATGATCAAAGAGGTATTTTAGGGAACACGATCAGAAGAATTGTTCCCTGCCATATTGATTAGATGCATCCCATGAGAATACATGAGCCTTATTCTGAGGCAGGACCACAGACCATACATCAGATCTTAGGTAGCTGCCTGCACATTTGTGCTCATAGCCAAATGTGTTTGCTTTTGGGCCAGGAATGTGGATAGACGGTTGGAAACTCATTCATCACCCAGGGTGGCAAAGCACCAAGTTGTTGTTGGTGGTGGTGTGTGTGGTGGGGGGGGAGGACTATACATTGAGTATCCCTTATCCAAATGCTTGGGACCAGAAGTTCTTCACATTTCAGATTTTTTAGAATTTTGGAATATTTGCATATATATAATGAGCTGTCTTGGGGATGGGACCCAACTCTAAACACGAAATTCATTTATATGTCATATATATCTTATACACATACACTGAAGATAACTTTACATAATGTGTTTAATAATTTTTGCATGAAACAAAGTTTGTGTACATTGCATCATCAGAAAACACAGGTGTCACCATCTCACCCACCCATGTGGACAATCTGTGGTAGTTTGGCATCACCATCATTTCTGAGTCTAAATTTATATGCTACTGATAAACAATCATTTTCTTACACTTATTCACACATAAGTACTTAACAGTCAAAAATACAGCATACCATTAATACAATGAAAAAAATAACATCTTCAGGGTAACTAAGCAACACAAGTAGCATCACCGGAAGGCCTGTATCACCTGCTAAACAGCAGCAACAACAAACAACAGCAGGCTTTAAGGCTCCACCTACACTGCTGTATTCTGATTAAAAGGTTACTCTACACTGCATTTTATTTTTAAGGTGAGAATAAATATCAGAAGCAGTTAAGGGACCTAGAAGTGGATCCTCTATGGACGAGGAGGCATTCTGCTAGATGGCTTTTCAAATTGTTTCCTCCAGAGTCATCTGCCTCATTAGCAATGGTTTTTGTCCCTCTTTAATTTTACAAACTGACATGATTTCTTGTTCTGCTTTGAATGCACACAGCTCTAGTCCTTCAACAAGCTCATCACACATTTCTATCATGTTGTCTATAAATGCTTTTTCTGCAGGGTTAACAATGTCATCTTCATCATTACTTTTATGATCACCTGATTTAGAGGCACTTTTTCTATTTCATTGTAGGTTAATTAATGAACAATTGGAGCTTCATTATTGAAGTTAGTAACTTCCTTGCCATCCACTTCTTTCAGCTTATTGACACATTGTGAAGATACATATTTTTTGGATACGTAAGGAGGTCAGACATCATTTTTTTCTTAATTGACATACAGAATCCTTCAAAGTTACCACTTTGTTCATCATCATCATTGAGCATGAGTCTGTGCCTGGCATGCACAATCATGTCTTTAGTCATTGTGTTTCAAGCATTGGCAACAGTATCTACAGCATCCTTTATGCTAAACTCCTTCTGACAACCTTCCACACCCATACCTCTGTTCCTGCTGCTAGCATGCTGTTCAAAAAAAGTGTTTTTATATTTACTCTTTATTGATCTGAGGATACCCTGGTCATATGACTGAATTAATGAAGTCACATTTGGGAAAAAGTACATTTGGCATAAATAATATTTTTGATGAGAATTTCAGCTGGAGGAAGAGCAGAACAGTTGTCAAGAAATAACAAAATCTTGCAACTGTCATACAGTCCCACTTTCCTGCAGTGAGCTTGAGCCACAGGTATGCAATATTTGTGAAATCAATCAGAAAAGTGGGACTGTCATACAGTCCCACTTTCCTGCAGTGAGCTTGAGCCACAGGTATGCAATATTTGTGAATCAATCAGAAAAGTCCCTGGTGATCCGTGCCTTTTTGTTGGCATAATAATGGACTAGTAAGAAAATCACTCCTTGAAAACTGTGAGGATGCAAGCTTTTGCCTATCACAGCAAGTTTGCTCGTATGAATGCCTGCTGCATTAGCACATCCCAGCACAGTTATTCTGCCCATGGCATCCTTAATTCCTATAGGAACTGCCTTATCAGTTGTAGTTGGTATCTTTCTGGGGCAATAATGCCTACACAGTGATGTTTCATCAGCATTATAGTCTTGCTCTGGCACCAGATTTTCATCAGCAACAACCTTGGCAAACTTGCCAATGAATTTCTCTACTGCTTCATGATCAGCAGATGTTTTATCACCACAAATATTTAAAAATTTAATGTCATACCTTTTCTTAAATTTCTGCAACCAGCCTGTTGAATGTTCCCTTCAATGTTGAGTTCATCATGGTAGATCTTTGCTTGTTTCATAATCAACTATTAAGTGGCATGTTCATGCCATGCTGATGGATCTGCTCTTTTAATACATGATCAAAAACTTCATTTTTAGCCTAATGCAATATTTTCCTATTTTTCATTAATTTTTGTTCATGACTTCCAGCATAGAACTTCAACAGTTTATCCTTCTGTTTCTTCAGATACTATGCAGGGGTCATTCCAACATCTTGCTCTTCTGTAAGATGTTTCACACTTGCACCACTGTCCAGTTTCTCCAACAGCTTCACTTTCTATGCTATAAATAAACATAAATGATTCCCCTTTTTCTTATGATTGTTACCCGCAGGGTATCTGCAGGCCTTTTGACATTTTCAACAATATCTTTTCACCACAGAGCAAAAAATAAGCAAAAACAAAACAAAATAAAACAGAAACCATGAGTAATGCACATAGGTCTTGGCCCAATGTGGGGCATCATAGGGAACCTGCTGTTGGTGATTCCAGCCTGTGCACATGCCATTTTATTGCCCTTTGTGTGTGTGTTGGGGGACCGAGGGTGATACGGGCATTTGCAGAAAAGTTACATCACAGTTGAAGGGTGCTGGGGGCTGGGAGGGCCCTTTTTCCCCTGGGGATACTGTATAACCTGTGTGCTATGCACCTGTGTTTTAACTGTGACCCATCACATGAGGTCAGGCATGAAATTTTCCATTTGCAGCATCATGTTGGTGCTCAAAAAATTCTGGATTTTGGAGCAGTTTGTATTCTGTGTTTTCAGATTAGGGATGCTCAACCCATATGTATTTTTTGAAGCTCAAGTGAATTCTGAGAGTGTTCATTTATACACAGGTTTCTTATTGGTTGCTCTTTTTTTCCATCCCAACTTTCTGGTAATGTTCAGGAATCTAGCTAGCATCCTCATAATCCTATGTCATTTTCCATTTTACCCTCTACATGTCTACCTTCATAAAGTATTGGGTTAAGCTTGGGAAAATTTTCAAACTTCTCTTTTGTATGAACTCTCCAAAACTTTAAGCTTATCATTTTAGTAAAGTAGGGAGGTTGATAGAAAGCTTTTAATTTTCTTAGAAAATTATAAGAGCAAAATAAAAATATCCTTGCATTAAACATCCAGTTTTTTCTTTCTTTTTGGTAACGCACCTCCTCACTTCGATAAACATTTCATTTCCTTCTGTGACTTGATTCAAAATTTCAAAATAATTATATATCATGAATGAAAACAAACCCTACAATCATTGAATATTTTGTCAAATTCTGAATGCTTGCCAAGGTCTGACAGGCCCCTTCCCTGCCAGTTGAGGCATATTTATTTAAAAATATTACTTGCAAGGTATTTTTTTACTGGTTTTAAACTGCAAAAGAATGCAGAATATGGATAAGATTTACTGGAACCTTGGGACAATAGCCACTGTGCATGGCTTTATAAATATAGATTTTTGATCTTGACTCATTTGCGAGTCACTTTGTGCTGCTCCAATGGTGTGTACATTTGCAGAACTTTTCAAAGTTTCTCTCTATACTATGAACTTATTACAGATAGAGGCTGGTTTAAGGAAAGTTTAAAAAGTTTGCCTTTGGTACTCCAGGAAGGGCCCTTAGAGGTGATCTAATCTCGACCCATCACTTATGTTGAATAAACTAATGCCCAGAGAGGATGAGTGGCTTGAAAAAGTCACACAGCTAATTAGGGCCTGAGCTTGGACAAGGACTGTTTCTCTTGATTCTTTGAGCAGGGCTCTTTCTGTTACCCCATGCAGCTTTCATCTTTTTCCTCTACTCTTAGATCTTGTTTTCCTAACAGGACCCTGGCATTCTCATCGTGTCCTTATTACAATGCCCTACTAATCCTGCCAGCCTTCATCAATCACTTTCATCTTTCAAATCAGAGCATTCCCACCATTTCCTCCATGTCCTATTTCTAGGGGTCCTACCCAGGCTCAGTATTGAATGTAAAGAGTCAGCATTGAACTGACTATTAATTACTGTTTATGACTCCATGTACTGCTTCTAATTTAAAGTAGTTTCAATGCCTTACCTCATATGGACAATTAACCATAATATTCTTGTGTTAAATTTACTGACTTCTCACCATGTGCCAAACACTGTGCTAATAATTTTATGTAGATTATGTCATGGATATTGCGTGCATTATGTCATTATCTCATTGGAGTAATGGGTTGTAAAGGGACGAGCCTAGTGAGTGATATGCTTAGAGACCGTGGGGTTACCCTGTCTTCTTTTTAGTGATGTCACTCAGGCAGCAGCCTGATGCTCTGGCAGAGGCCAACAGGTGAGAGGAGCCTGCTTTGTTTACCAGTGTCGTCCGCTCTTGGCCCTGTGACTGTTCTGTGCGTGCTGCTGAATTCCCAACCAGGGGAAATTGCTGCTGGGTGGGATCAGCCAGAACTACTGTACTGAACAAGGTTCTTACGACTGGGGCTGCCAATATGTCCAGATACTCCAGTGCTCTGAACTTCATTGTTTGCCAATAACCTGGGAGCAATACTCAGGCTATAGGGCATCACATGAGGCTTAAATAGAGAAGTATCTAGAAAAGATGCCCTGGATGTAGAATGTCTTATGGTTGTCTTCCCATCACCAAATTGCGGTAGTGCCCAGTCTCCTGCCTCTTGCTTTGTCAGAGCAAAAGCAAAATGAAACAGACCTATGAAATAACAACTACCAAAAAAAAAATCCAAATCTCAGGGACTTTCTATCGTTTCATTATTTTAGCTAGAGATTGAAATGGTTATTTTAGGGTTTATTTATAGGCACAGTGAAACACCCAATATGGGAATACCATCATCTGCACAGCACTTCATGGTTTAAAAAGCAGTACACCATAGCGACTTTGAGAAGTCAAAGTTGGGAAAATGAGATTATAAGCAATTAAGCGAATTACTGAAGGTAGATGTTTGGGCAAGTCTAGGCCTCCTGGCCCCCAATCCAGTGCTCTCTTCTTAAGTACCTAACTCATACTGCCATTACTTTGGGAAAATTGAACTATGAATATACAGAGGTTTCTTATGGCCCACTAGGAGTAGGGGATTTCATATTGCAGATGACTTAATTAGTGTCCTTTAGGAGTATGTTCAAAATCCCCAGGATGCCCTGCAGTATCTTGTTCAGAACCGTGTCTAACAGGACCTATTAGCAATGCTCAGTCTCCTACATGTATACTAACTTCTGTTGTCCATTTTTTAAATTATTGGATTCATTTACCTTTGTATTAGGAAAGTATAATTTACAGACTTTTGCAAAACCACTTCCCTCTATATGTGTGTGTGGTCCAGTGTGATAAGTCTATAAAGGATTCATTAAGTCATTCAACAGATACTCGGTGGCCTGATCATCTGAGCCAATAAAGCTTAAATCCTCCACGGGAGCTCAAAGGTGTCAGTCTCCACCTTACTTTGTGTCAACACTAGAAAACAGAACTGAGTGGGAGGGACCAAGTGAGTAAGGAATGTTTTAAACAGGGGTATTTAAGTTTTGGATGTTTTTACTAGGAGAGCAAAACTGTATCTAGATCAGCTCCTAAATGTGGAATAGATGACATTGGGACACATACAAGAAGCTGGAAGGAAAGGATTTCTGGAGAAGAGCCAGGACATTCATGTCCATCTGTCTAGATTGGATCATGGACCTTAGAATCTTAATCTTTATCTTAACGTCATAATATTTGAGACACTATAAAGCTCTTTGCTTCATTTGCCGAAATCTTTCGGGATCAGAAAATTGTGTTTTAACACAGTGTTAACTTTTATGCTGCCTGTATACTTTTATTTATTTCCTTTATCCTCTTTAAAGAAAATTATCTAACACCCAAGAGAGGAAATGAGAAAGGGAGAGTCCTGCCTCCCCCAAGTTCGTTCAATATCTTATTAGGGCCCCAGACAGGAGAGAAATATTTCCTTAGGGACCCTTCTCTGCTAAAACACGATGACTTTCATTTAAATAAAAGGCTTAGGAAGAGTTTGGGTTCTTAGAATTTCAAAGGCTAATTCAATCTGTTGATTTAATCTATTTGGTTTAAAAAATCAGTCAATTCTGTAAAAATGTAGTCATGTTAAATCTGTCCATTATTACGTAAGGTCAAACAATAGTTTAAACGTCTTCATTGTTTCACTTTCTAACCAGTTATGTGGCATCCTGCAGATAGGGTGTTATAACATTAGAATTAGTGACTTGCAATATTAGACCAACCTGTGATTAATACATTGTGCAGCCAGAACTCAATGAAGCAATTTTCAAATGCTCCGTAAATAGCAAGACTCCCTGCAAAAAGAGGGTCACATTCCCGGCAAATGTGACACAGCTAATGTCCATCAACTGACTAATGTTCATTAGTATTCAACACATTAGTGGATTGTCCTTCTGTGGGCACTGCTGTTCTTAATTTATAGTTCTTTGTAGTAATTTATAGTGTGTAGTAGAAAAAGCATGTCCTTTACAGCCAAAGTTGGGCTGAAATCCCAACTTGGACACTTACTACCTCGGTAACTTTGGTCAAGTTACTTGATGCCTCTAAACTTCAATTTCTTCATCTATACAATGGGGCTAGAAAACTGAACTGGTTCACGAGATTGATACATAGATAAAATGTATATGCAGAGAACTAGCAATGTGCCTTCACATGTTAATACATGTTATTTTCCTCTCTTTCCTTTCCCTTAATTTTCCTCATTAGAAATTCTGAGAACTTCAAATTTTTTTTTTACCTGACAAATGTTCAGAATAGAAGAGTGAAAATCAGTGTGGCCTGAGTGACAGGAGATTTAGACGTGTGTGTGGATGTCTGCAAAGCAGGAAGACCGGTGGCAGAAGCCATTTCACATGGGTCTGAGGGGCCTCCGGGGAGAGGAGCCCAGTTCTGTGCCAGACACAGCCCAGAATGTCTGGGTGCTTGTGGGGCTGGACAATAGTTGTCAGGAGCTGAGACTCCTTTGGACACAGAGTTTGTCATCGGAGGGGAAGATTGTTAGAGTAAATGCAGATGGGTTTTGTTTTGTTTTCCCAGTCACCAGTTGAATCCTAGAACAAAGGACCTATAAAAAGTTTTTCACTGAATTCTATACTCATTTGGAGGTGGCCATGCTGCTCAGGGTCACCTTTAACAGAGTGTGGCACAAAAAGACTAAAGTCATTCTCTCACCTCCAAGTCCCCTTCCCGCATCCCCCACAGAACAGCTCTGGTACCCTAAGAGACCAGAGGATTTGGGTGCAGGCAGAGAAGGTCTGGGGGTCCAACAGATGTGGAGGATCAGCTGTGGCACCAGTAGGGTCCTGCTAGCCTGGAAAACTGCAGAAGAGACCTTGGTTGGTGCGCAGAGCAGAGGAACAGCTACATCTGGGAGCAAGAATGAAGGCCCATGTGTTCAGCTATGTATGTGAGACACAGGACTTCAAACACACTGTGCCAGCTGTAGGCTTTAAATTGCTTTATCACTTTTTGGGGCGTGAATATATTCATAGAATGATATTTGGAAATCATTACAACTCATAATTTCTAAAAAAATAATTTATAGGGCATATATATTATATAGTAGTATAATAACCCCCAAATACATTTATTTTATGACTGCATGTACCTTTAAGCATCTGAAAATTATGAAAAGCATTGTGTCAAACATTCACATCCCCTAACTGAAAGGGAAAAACGAGCAAGCTGTTAGTTTGGGATGGACATGTCAGCTCAGACCAACTAGGCAATGTGGACAAGGACTCCGAGTCACATCTTGGCCATCATAGCCGTGCTCAGCCCAAGGGTAGTAATGTCAATCTACTCAATCATTGAGCTCTTGCTGTATGCCAAGCTCTGAGCTAAGCATTTGGCATATGACATGCCATTTATACATTCCCTTTGTACAAGAGCAGCCCTCTGGGGTGGGTGTAATTAGCCCCATGTTACAGAGGCAGCTCTAAGGGGTTTAGTGTCTTAAGATACTCAATTGTTGAGCAGCTGAGTTGAGATTTAAACTCAGGTCTTTCCAGCTCCAAACCATTGTCCCGTGTTTCTCATCTGTTTCAAGATCATGTGGGATTCTAGTTAAAATGGATAATTGGACCCATGTCTAGGTCCTTGAACCGGCAGCATCAGTACCACCCAGGAACTTGTCAGGAATGAAGCATCCCAGGCCCTGCAACATACCTGCTGAATCAGAATTTGCATTTTAACAAGTTCCCAAAGGCAATTTGTATTCACGTTCAGGTGTGGGAAACACTGCCTTACATTAGGCTTATCTTCTCTGCCCAGGTTCCTTTCAAATATACCCAGTCAGTATAAAGGCAGCAATTTGCCCATTGTCTGAAATAATCTCATACGTCTGAGAAAGGATTAGCTCTTGCAAAATTTATTCATTTCTTTCTCCAACTGGGTTTATATCATATCAAAACAAGTGGTTGAAAAGTGCATCATTCTGGCAGGTCACTTATCTGATACCATGGTATCAGCACCAAAAGACTCTTTTAAGAAAAATCTACATTTCAAAATTTAAGAAAAAGTCCACATTTCAAAAGAAATCACCTCATTCACAGTCGTGTGAGCAGCTAAGAGTCAGCATCTTTCTTTAGACGAGGCCAGAAAATCCACTCCTGGCCTGTCTTGCCCTCTCCCACTGTAAAGTTAACCCAGCATGAAGTCAGACTTGCATCAACTGGTTGCAGCCTATTTGTCTAGGGAAACAATTCCAGAATAGATCATATTCATGAGACTCTGTGTCTCCAAGGGCTCCAGAAAATGTTAAGCTTTGAATTACTTCTTTACAAAATCCAGAACAAAAAGCTGTGGGTTGCTGAGCATCTAAAGAGCTTGAGGTAATTGTGGTAGAGAAGTAATTTTTTTCATTGTTGTTGCTGGCATTTGGGACTCTTAATATCTAAGCATATTGTGAGGGAAAACTTCAGTTAATTTGCTCCTTAGATGACAACCCATGTGAAATCTAAGGTACGTGCTTTGCAAAAGAGTTCAAAGGTTTGGTTTAAAACCCATTGCTGGATGAGAGAGAGGGAAACCAATTACTAGAGAATGGTAGTGATAATTAAGACAATGTTATGATTCACTAAGAAAAGCCTGGGTTATGAACAATGAACACTGTGGCATATAAATTACCTGAGAGCAGAGTTTAATGATGTGTTCTTTCTTATTAATTGCCCCTTTGGTGACATGGTCTGTAAAAGTTATTTTTTAGAAGAAACAAAAGAAGTCCACTGTCTCATCTTAGCCTTGGCAAATTTTGCACATTGCTAAAAATTTCATGACCTTGGAGTGTCTTTCCCTCACCCAGCATTTATTAGTGTGAAATGTAATTGGTTTTATATTTTTGTATAATAATCATGAGATACGGTCCCCTATGGAATTTCCATAGCTTTAAACAGTCCTCCATTAAAGAGCATACGTTGAACTTTATAATTTATCACTCTAATTGTGTTCACTCATTCATGGAAAATGTTCCCATCTTTGATATTATCTCTTCTAAATCAAACCCAAAATAAAACTTATTTTGTCTGGATTAATATATTTTGGGGCATGGACTGGGTGTACATGCAGCTGCTGAAACAGACTGCAGCGAGCAGGATATGATCGTTTTGGCCATCTTCCCAAACAGTCCCAATCACGGAGTCTAAATGCCAGATGGAATGATATAGTGGCCACGATGATGGGTTCACAGCTCAGTCAATCAGCGAGCATAACTGACATCTATCCAGCTTCACCAGCTGGTGGGTGAGAAAAAATATTAACATTTACAATAATGCTCCCTAAATTTCAACAGCTCCAGGCCCTCCACCTGTTCACATGGGTAGTCCAGTTCATTTCAGAGGTGCCCGGCCTCAAATATTTCTGAGTTGTTTTTAAGGGGATTTATATGTGTGGCCAGAAAGTCCTTTCATCCCTCAAAAGTTTGTAGGCCTGGAAAAGTCCACTTTTCCTTCAGGAACTTTCAGGGGAGGGTCAGTGTTATTGTAGCCCACTTCACATGGAAGTAGAGACACTGCTTGCAGCATTGGAGGCCTTCTGCTCCAGGAAATGGCCACCCCCAGCATCCCTCTTCCCTACTGTTCATTTGTGCTATGCCCACTGCTTGCTGATATCCCCAGGGCCCTGAGATCCTTGTCCTGATGCACCATGATCCATGAAGCTGCCAGCCTCCTCTGGGCCACTTACCTGTGGGCTGCCTCTATCTGGGTTTCTCCACCCAGAAAGAGAACAGACTGCCCTTTCTTGTGTCCCCCTCTCTCAGGGAGCAATCCCAGAGCAGAGAAGTATAGGGCCCTGGATAGCAGATTTCTCTTCTATTTAACAAGTCTTCTCTTTCACAGAGTGCAACCTCATACAGTATCTGAACCACTGCCCTGGCACTCACAGACAGGTTAGTGCCAAGGAGATCAAAGGACAGGCTTTGCTGAGGCTTGCTCAGTCACTTTCAAAATGCATGGCTCTCTGGCAAAGGTAGATGGAAGAACCAAATCAGTACCTTCTCACTCTCCTTTATGAATTGAAGATGGCTAAGTCTGCAGTAGAGGCAGCCTGACTTCTCTACCCAGTCCTAGGTGAAACTAGGAGAGCAGGGGCACTGCTTTGGGGAGGCAGTAGAATGGGGTAAGGGGGAAAAAAGTGGCATGTAACTCTAGGGTGTGGCAGCTGAGTCTGAGCTCTGACCAAAAAAAGCCACCAATTTGCAATAATATTCATCATCCTTTCACCTGGTGAATATAGTCAGGTTCAGAATGGCATTTGCATCCTGGGAAAGGATCAAGTTATGAGAAACATGCTTGTCTAGGATGTCATTCTTCTAACCATTCATTCATTCATTCAGCAAATACTTTTTAAGTGCCTACATTGAGTCAGGGGCATATATAGTGTGGCTAGCTAGAGATAGTATAGATAAAGATATATGGTATAGACTGAATGTTTTTATTCCCCTAAAATTCATATGGGGGGATACGAATCCCTGATGTGATGGTATTTGAAGGCGGGGCTCTTGGGAGGTGATTAGGTCATGAGGGCGGAGCTCTCATGAATGAGATTAGAGCCCTTCTGAAAGAGACTCCAAAGAACTCATTTGGCTCCTTTCTGCCATGTAAGGGCAGATCTATCTATTAACCACGAATAGGCCCTCAGCAGTCACTGAATCTATCAGCACCTTGACCTTGGATTTCTCAGCCTCTAGAACTGTGAGAAATAAATTCCTGTTTTTATAAGCCACCAGTCTAGGGTTTTTTGGTTATAGCAGCCTAAATGGACTAAAACAATATAAAATAGATAAATATAGTATACAAAGTGAATATTCTATTTTCCATGGAGCTGGATATTAAATGCACAGATAAATGTATTAATACAGGTTTTATTATATTTATGAAGGAAAATAATAGGAGATGGTGTAACAAGGGATTTAGGCAAGACCTCTATGAGGAATTAGCATATTATCTTACACTTATATAATGTTGCTATGGGCCAGGCATATATATTTACTCACGTAATCTTCAAGGATACCTTATAAAGTAAACATCCGTTTTATAGATGAGGAAGTATACAGAAATGTTAATTAACAAGTCCAAGGTCACACAAAAAGTAAGTAGCAGATCCTGGATTTGAACTCAGGATTTGAGACTGAAGGCTCAGTACGATTGAACCAGATGAAGAGTGTGTAGTTAGTTTTTTGGACACAGAGGATGGTATGGGACCAGCAGGGAAGGTCCTGAGGCACTTGGTGCATTTGAGGAAGCAAAGAAGACCAGTGAGTGTAGTGAGCAGAGGACAATCATAGGACATGAGGTTGGAAAGATGCACAGGGGCCAGATCATATAAAGCTCTTTTTCCTGCCTCTTAGAATTATGATATATGGTACCTAGAGCAAAATTCGCTTTTTTAGTGTATAGTTCTGCAAGTTTTGATATACCCATATAGTTATGTGACCAACATCACAATCAAGATAAAGAAGAGTTTGAGAACCTCAGAAAAAAATCCTCTAGTGCCCATTTGTAGTCAACACTCCCCCCTACCCCTTTTGGAGTCCTCTGATGTGTTCTCTGACTCTATGGTTTGGCCTTTACAAAAACGTTACAAAAATGGTATGTAGCCTTTTGAGTTTGCCTTCTTTTCACTTAGTGTAATGCATTTGAAATTAATTCATGTGTGTATCAGTAGTTTGTTGCTTTTTATTGCTGAGTAACATTCTATGGGTGTATCAGAGTTTATTTATTCACAAAGCAGTTGAAGAACATTTGGATTATTTGTAGTTTGTGGGTAATTATGAATAAAGTCACTATAAACAGTCACATTCAGATTTATGTGTGAATATAAATTTTTATTTCACTTGGGTAAATACCTAGGAGTAGAATTGCTGGGCCATGTGGTAAGTGTACGTTTAACTTTGCAAGAAACTTTCATACTGTTTTACAAAGTGGCTGTATCATTTGCATTTCCACCAGCAACGTATACATGTTTTAACTGATTGACATCTTCACCTGTGTTATCAAATTTTTTTTTATTTTTAAAAACTTCAGTCATTCAAATTGGTGTGTAGTGATAGCTCATTGTACTTTTAATCTCCATTTACCTGATGACTAATGATGCTGAGCATCTTTTCAGGTACTTATTTGATAGTGTTGTTCGGGTCTTCTAAACCCTTAATAATTTCTTGTCTACTTGTTCTATCAATATTGGGAAAACAATCTTGAAGACTTCCACTAAAATTGTGGATTTTTCTATTTATCCTCCCCATTTTTTAAGTTTTTACTTCATGTCATTTGAAGCTCTTTGTTAGGCATATGTACATTTAGGATGATTATGTCTTTTTGGTGAATTGATCCTTTTTAATATCAGTAATAATAATCTTCTTTATTCCTCCTAATATTCTTTGTTTTGAAGTCCACTTGGTCCAATATTAAATAGCCACTTCAGCTTTCTTTTAATTAGAGTTTTTATATGTATATGTATATATGTTTATATGTGTATATTTTTATATCCTTCATTTTTAGCTTATATAATTCTTTCACTTAAAGACAGTTTCTTATAGGCATCATACAGTTTGGGTTTTGCTTTTTAATCCAATTTGACAATCTCTTCTAATTGGTGTGCTTAGATTGCTTATATTTAATACAATTGTTATATGCTTGAAACAATATTAACTATTTTGCTAGTTATCTTATTTGCTATATCTTTAAAATTATTATTCATCTCATACTGCCTTCTTTTGAATCAAGTATTTTTTTTAATGATTTTATTTCATTGCCACTATTGGCTTATACCATTTAATAATGTTTTTAGTAGCTGACCTAGCGTTTATAATATACAGCTTTACTTAGTCACAATCTTTCTAATATTATACAACTTCAAGTATAATGCATGAATGATACAACTGTATACTTTTAATCTTTTCCTCCCACTCTTTGTGTTACTTTAAATGTACTATATTTTAGGCTGTTCTTTGGTGTCCATGGGGGATTGGTTCTAGGATCACTTGTTGATAAAAAAATCCATGAATGCTCAAGAATTCCTTTATATAAAATGAAGTATTATTTGCATATAGCCTACACACATCCTCCCATATACTTTAAATTATCTCTAGATTACTTATAATGCCAAATACAATATAAATCCATTATCTCCTAAACTCTCATGAACAAGGCCCTCCCAGGGCCTTCAGAGAAACAAAATGGAACAATGAGGTCAGAAGGCATCAGCAGAAGACAGTAGAGTCTTCCCATAAGGGATTTGATCTCTGGTATCTATAGTTTTCCAGTAAAGCCGATGCCAAAGGTCTTGCTGTATATAAGACCAGAGCCTGATGGGCTTTCCAGTTATCCTACTTATGCATTTTCTTGTCTCTCATCTTTCTCTGCAGCAAAAATATAAGTTCCATAAAGATGTTAAATTATATGGATGTTAAATCATAAACCATTAGCTTGAGGTTGTCTCTGTACTTTGAGTTCCTACATAATGAACTGCAACCTAACCTATTACATAAACAAACCAAAACCTAACTTAGGAGTAAAAAAAAAAAAAACAGCCAAATTTCAGCCAATCACAGGCAGCAACTCATCGACCATGCCCAAATAAGGCAAATGCCTAGCTGTAAGCCAATCAGGTGATTGCTCTACTTTGCTTTTGTGTTCAGCCTACAAAAGCTTGCTGCTCACACTGCTGGATGGAGCTTTCTGAACCTCTTCTGGTTCTGAGTGGTGCCCAGTTCATGACTTGTTCTTTGTGCAAATAAACTCTGCTAAATTTAATTTGTCTAGAGTTTTTCTTTAAATAAGGGCAAGGACTTGGCTTGATTCACCTCCTTATCCTCAGCAACCATCAAAGAGGTGAAGTCATGGGGCAACCAACTACCCTGGAATCTAAGAAAATAGAGGTGCTTCCATGGAGAGATGGGATGGGAACTCTTGCTTATGTGGAATAGATGCGGAATGCCATGTAAGCTACTAAGAAGAATTTGGTAAGTTGAAATTTTTAACAAATTGCAAAAGGCCAAATATGAGCCGGCATTAAATTATAAATCCCCTAGTAGCTGCATATACAAGGGGAATTTGCACCCATATGCAGGCATTTTCCTACTGATCTTGCTGAATATTCATGTGAGAGATGGATTCAATGCAAGATATTGGAGAAAGCCTTCCTTGTGTTTACAGAAGGAGAACAGTAGTCACTATGAGAAAAGCACAAGACCTGGACTGTTCTTCCCTGTCTCCCCTATGAAACAAAAAACCCTTAAGCCTCTAGTGGAAGCCTAACAAACGCTGTCACCCTCAGGGCACAGGTGAAGACCCATTGCAGCTGGGAAAAGGACACACACAAAAATTCTACCTCTTCAGCACGGGCAGGAACATGTCCTGGGCCGAGAACATTAGAGACCCTTTACCAATGAGGAGGAGTAGAAACCCTGACAAGCCCCCACCACTGAGATCCAGGAACACAGTGCCTGCCTAAGACTGAGACTAAACCAGGACAACAGAAAACACCTCCATCATGGCCCCAAAACCAAGTTAGAAAGCTCTGAGAAACAAATAACAGCAACCTACTGCTGGGCGTCGGGCAAGAGCATGAAGAAAGACACTTTGTCCAAGGCATGGAGTCACAAGGAAAGTCTAAAGCTGAAGGTAGAACAGGGACATTGAAAAAATCCGCCAGAAACTAGTCCCTGACCTGAAACACAAAACAATGCTTGTTGAATTTGAAGCCTGTGATACACTGAAGGTAAACATGTCAACAACAAAGCCCAAAGTCAACTTAACTCCTGATTAGATTGATTCAATGCCCCCCCCACCACAACCACTTAATACTTAGCAAAAGAAAAAGTATGCCTTTTATGGTAGATCATAAAAAGGGTTCTCCTGAAAGAGGCTGCTGATCCTGGGGCCTTATCCAATATGGTAAGAAACTGAAGCTCACATTTATTCCTTAGCCCATAAAAATTCTGGGCTAAGACTCTTTTGAAAGATGGCTCAGACTTTGAGTACACACCTCTGGTATTATCTGGGAATAATGACTATCACCTGCTACCCAGTCTAGCCATAGGGAACAAGAAATAGGCAGTACTCAAGCCCACTGTCTGGTACACAGTAGGCACTCACGGTATGTTTGGAATTTTTCTGTTTCTCCCCTTACATTAAAGGAGAAATATGTGCACAAATTATCATATAGGTGCAATATTGAAGGCAGTGTTACATCTATTGCTGAATAGAATAAACAGTGGTAGAAGTGACTGGTTCATGGGGCACAGGGACAAGATGGCCATAGATACTTTTTTTGTAATATTTGAGTGGCGTTTTGAAGAATGTGTGGGATTTAATCAGATGTAAAAAGGAAGTAGGCTCTCTGAGTAGAAGCAACTGCACATACAATGGAACAGAGGTTTGAAAGACCACTACTAGAAACCAGAGTGTGTTTATTCATTAATTTATTGATGTGTTCATTCAGCTAATATTTATTCAACATCTACTATGCATTAGGCACTTGCCAATGGTTCTACTTACATTATTTCATGCTTTACTACAAGTTAAACTTACGGAAATTGCTTCTCATCAGCTCTTAACAAGCTATGAGTGATATGTTAAATAAAGAACTACACGTAGCTTGAGAATCCTAGTCTGAATATACTTTAACCTGCTTAGGAGTTCCTGAATCTTCTTATGACTTATAGAATCATTTAGTCAATTGATTTTTTGCATTTAGTCATTTAGCCTCCTTGCTTTTTTTTGATACATTCCATGTTCTATAATCATCTTTACTTAATGAACAACATAGGACTGTAACCAGCAGTGATGGCAGAGGAGCAGCCAGGACTTTCCTTACCTTTAACTCGGACTCATGGGCCTGTATGAATTCTGCTCAACACACCTTACCTAGAGCGAGGTAGACTGCCTTATTCCTACAACTGTGGCATAATCCTAAACAGGCATTAGGGTTTCATGGACATCTTGCTGGGTTCCATGTCTCTAGCTTTCCTCCAGAACAAAAGAGACTTCCAGTTGGTAAATTCTTTGGGGAACAATGTATCTTTGACATAGACTCTCATGTGGAAATATCAATAGCATTAAATTAGATCAGGGTGGAAAGGCTGTTTGTATCAAGAGCAGATTTGGCTACAGGTTGAGCATCCCTACTCCAAAAATCTGAAATCCAAAATGCTCCAAAATTCAAAACTTTTTGAGTGTTGACATGATACCACACATGGAAAATTCCACACATATGTAATTAACACAAATTTTGTTTCATGCACAAAATTGTTAAAAATATTACATAAAATTACCTTCAGGTTAGTATGTAAGGTATATATGAAACATAAGTAAATTTTATGTTTAGAATTAGGTCTCATCTCCAAGATATCTCATTATGTATACGCAAAATTATAAAATATCCCATATCTGAAGCACTTTTGGTCCCAAGCATTTTGGATAAGGATGCTTTACCTATAATAAAAATTCGAATAAGTGACTTAAAGAAAACAGGTTTATTTCTCATGTTAGAGAAGTCCAAGGTAGCCATCCAGGGAGAAATGGGAACAGCCTAGGCATCGCTGGCCACTCCTGTCTTCCTGCTCCACCACCCTCAGTATCCACCACTGCACGTTCCAACATGGCCACTGAAGCTTCTGTCCAAGAGTAGAAGAGAGGAAGGAAAAGAAAGTTCCTGCCCACTGCAAGTCCTCTTTTAAATGCTTTTCCAGGGAGACCCAGTGATTTTTACTTCCACCTCATTTGCCACCTCTAGCTGCAAGAAGAAAAGATAAATATATACTTATATTCCCCTGGAATAAAACCAAGCTTCTTTCAGGAAAGAAAAGGGAGAGAGTGGGTAGATAGGTGAGTTTCTGAGCCAATGCTCTTCGAGTCAGTGATCAAGCTTACTGACTTGAATCAAGCTTCACTGGGCTTCTGACGTCTCCAGAGCACATCTGGGGTTTGAAGTCAGGAAATAGAGCCAGAATAAGGTGTACTCTTCCGCTGAGCTTCTAATCTCTATTTCTTCTCCAGATGCCTGGATACAACCTTTCTAGAAAGTTAACTAATAAAGCATAATGAGCATCAGTGGAATCTAAAAGTCAGCTTCAAGTAGGGAATTGAAGTTCCCAAGAATTTCAGGAGATGCAATCCTGCCTAATCACAGCAGGCCTCCAGAAAAGTTTTGAACTGAGTGGAATTCAATAAATGCAGGGAAAGGGGCCTGCTTCCCTTTCAAGCTTGGTTGAATTCAACCCTTGGTTGAAAGCCTGCTATAGATAGTCCCCTCGGTCCCCAGCTTCAGTTGCAGTCCTCTGCTCAATAAACACCTGTATACCTCCTCCCTTTTATTACCTTCGCCTGGTCATTTAGTGGTTTCTGTCAAGAGGTCAAAGATGTGTGCAGAGATGAATGCAACAACGAATGTGCCATCCCCGTTTCAGATTATGATGAGTCACATTAAAAGCCAATTTTAGGGGGGGTAGACTCACAACTCAGGGATGCAGTGAGCATTGTGGAGGGAGAGAAGGGGCATACCTCTAACCCTTGCTAGGGAGAGGCAAAGATATATAATGTCACCAAAATGTTTGTATTCTTATAACTTCCTGAAATAAAAAAAAAAAGCCAATTTTAAAGAAAATTTTGCATTGAAATAAAGGGACAGTCCTTATTTTCTTAGTCCTACAACAAGTTAAATAAGGCATAGAAGAAAAAGATCTGACATGGTCCTATCTGTCAATCTCACTGGGAAGACAGCATGTAAAACAGATAGTATGTGAAATAGGTTTCAAACAAATCAAATAGGTCAGTGATGGGGTTACAGGTGGCTGTAAGAACAGGAAAAGGCCCAGAGAAAAGGAGGCTGATGTACCATGGCGGGTAGTCCAGTGTGCAAACCAGAGAATAGGCATGTAAGAACACCATTGTGAAGTATGGCAGTGAAGTCAGGATCCTTCACTAGGTGTCAGGCCAAACTGGAGAAGCAGGGAGAGCAAGGCGTGACCTAGCTATTAGTAGGTGAGTGACCAGGAGTAGTTGGTGCCTTGATATCCAGCCCAGGCAAGTAGAAGTTTGGTTATTAAATCAAATGTTGGAGTAAAAAGATTGAACTAGCCATGAATAATAGTAGGAGAATATGATACAGACTAAGACATATACCCTACTAAGTCTACTACAAGGGTTAGAGATGGCCGGGCGCGGTGGCTCACGCCTGTAATCCTAGCACGCTGGGAGGCCGAGGCGGGTGGATTGCCTAAGGTCAGGAGTTCGAAACCAGCCTGAGCAAGAGCGAGACCCCGTCTCTACTAATAATAGAAACAAATTAATTGGCCAACTAAATATATATAGAAAAAATTAGCTCGGCATGGTGGCACATGCCTGTAGTCCCAGCTACTCGGGAGGCTGAGGCAGAAGGATCGCTTCAGCCCAGGAGTTTGAGGTTGCTGTGAGCTAGGCTGACACCACAGCACTCTAGCCCAGGCAACACAGTGAGACTCTGTCTCAAAAAAAAAAAAAAAAAAAAAGGGGTTAGAGATGAGATTGATGATCCTGGAACAGCAATCATATTCCTTCCACCCTGGTTCTCAGCCCCCTGCTTTGGAATAGCAGATATACCCTAGGATTTATGTGCAGCAAACAGGGAAATGGAAATCTATAAGAGCTTGGAGTTGGAATTGCAGCCAGGAGGAGAAGTCTACAGATGCTTCTAACAGTTCCACATCAGACTACATAGTACCTGATGCCAGCTTAATTAAATTTCTTTTACTGACAAAGCCTGTATTTTGGGTTGATGTATTGGATATGGTTGCTTCCACATTATGCCTAGAGAGTCTGTAATTATAGGGGAGAATTTTCACACACTTCAGAGGAAAAACCTTGAAGAACGAGGCATCATGCTCAGCACCTCTGGGTAGTAAGTTGTGTGGGACAGAGGGACTCATGCCCAGGGCATACAATCAGGCAGCATAATCTCTCTGTGGTCTCCACAGGCACCAAAAATAGGTCTTATTTTCAGTGACAAGCTCAGAACTCTTGATTCTGGGGAAAGGGTGGTAAATGTTATGACTTGAGTATCAAGTGAGATGAATGGTCTTGCAAAAGACTACACCAGTTCTTCACATTTCAATAGAAGTGGGTATGTACAAAGTAGAATATTAACATTTCCAGTGAGCTTATTATGTGCCCAGAACAGTGTTGAGTACATTCAGTGTAAGGAACTATTAGGTACCCTTTATTTGAGTCTCTCCTATGTGCCAAGCAGCACGCTAAGTGCCGTAGCAATAATATCTTCTACTTAGAAGTGCAGGCTTGAGCCAACACTTTCCCTATCTTACCACAAGCTTGCAGGTCACACGCAATTGTTTTACATTTTTGCAGATAAAGAAACTAGGGCTCAGAGTGGTTAAATAACTTGCCCAGAATAACTAATTAATTAAGTGGCAAAGTTAGAATTCTCTCACAAGACATTCAGTCTGTGGTCTTTCGATGACACCCACTGTAATTTTCTTGAGAGCTGAAACCAAACCTTTTTTTATCTTCATGCACCAAGTATTAGGAAAATGGCAATTTGTATTGCTGCCGTGATGAGGGCGGACATGCTGCAGAACTGGGTGTGGAACCCTTTGCTAACAATGAGACTTTGCTTTCAGGAAGGATTCCTTCGCTCCAGCCGCATTTTGATTGCAATGTTGGATTTCCTGTCAGGTCCAGAGCTATTGGCCTCGCTTTCTCTTGCAGTAGCCACCTTTCAAGAATCTGATGGAGTCACAGTGGGACTTAGAGAGCTGGTGGCCTTGAGCTTTGAACATCCCTGAGAAGGGAGAGTAGGGACAGTTCTTAAAAGGTAGCTAGCTCGGTTGACTCCACCCCTACTTTTTCTCAAAGCCTCAAGAGCTTGCCAGAAGAGCTGTGGAAAGTGTGAGGCAAGGAATTGAACTCATCCTGCCCAACAGTCAGCAGTCAGCAGGCTGAAGAGCTTTTTAATAGAGTGGGCTGGCTGCCCTGTGTGCAGAGAGTAACCCTCTGCCTGGGGTCCTGCCGGGAAGCCTGGTGTGCTGATCTAGCCATTACCTCACCTCCCCGGGGAGGATTCATGGCCGAGCCGGGGGAGGGGCTCCAGCTCAGCCCACCTGCCCCAAGGTCAAACAGCCAGGAGGCAGTCTGGGGAGCTCTGACAGCAGGGTCACAAATCAGGAGACCTGGCTGCCCTGCGGGAGCCCTAAGCTCCAACCCAGCGCTCACACAGTCACCTTCATGAGCAGGCGGCTGGAGGCAGGCGCATCTCTCCCAGGGCAATCTCACACATTTATTGATGTGGAAGCACTGATCTCATTGCTTTTTAAATAACACACTGTCTCGATAACTCATTAAATCCCGGTCATTTGCAGCTGGCTCCCCAGAAATCAGGAGAAGGAAGCTACCTTCTTCTTGAGGTCTCTAATGAGACCTCGGCATTACAGAACACCTTCCTGAAAGGACCTCAAAGCGTTAATATAATTCATCCTAGCCTCAATTTACATGTGGGAAAATGGAGGCATTAATTAAGCAACTTGCCTGAAGCGCAGAATAAGTGCAGGGCAAAAAAGGTAGAAGCTGCACCCAGCCAGTCTGGAATTTTTCTTAGGCAGCCCCTTCCTTATTTGAGTTACAGAAGATGGCAGGTCCTAGGATATTCATAGCTTGCAAGCAATCCCACCCCCCAATCCCTGCAAATAAACCTAACTGATTTCCATTCATTTTAAAGTAACATATAGTAACTTTCTTTTCCCCGGCAACTAGAAAGATCCAAGGTAGCTTTCTATAGACTGTTTGGAACTGTGTTCAGGTTGTGGGGCTGAGGTGTGGAGTAGATAATTTTGAAAGCACTGTCATCATATGCTAGGGCGGTATTTTATCCTTTGCATCATATTGTTTTCCTCAAAGTAAAGAATGATTTCCAATTTATCCATCCAATGTTGAGACCGAAAGCCTTGGAATCACCCTGGACTCTTGCCTTTCTTTCTCACCCCTCACCCTACCAGTCAGGAAACACTACTGGTTCTACCATCAAAGTAAATCCACAGTCCATCTACTTCCTACCACCACTGTTGCGACCACTAGGGCCTGAGCCACCATCTTGTACCGGGGTTTCTGCGCCAGCACCCTGATTCTCCTCCCTTGAGTCTATTCTTCTCATAACGGTCAGAGTCATTACCTTAAAATATAAAGTTAGATCATCTTACTACTCTGCTCAAAATCCTCCAATGCCTTCCCATCTTCCTCAGAACAAAAGCCCAAGTCCACAGCACGGCCTCAGCGCTGCGCATGATGTAGCCCTCCTTGTGTCCTACTGCTCCTTCCTTCTCTGGGCTCATCTTCTTCTTTTGGTGGCTCTATTCTAGGCAAGCTCCAGCCAAGCTGCAGCCACCTTCTGTTCCTGCCTATTCCTGCCAAGCACACTTCTGCCTCCTGCCTTTGCTCCAGCCGTTTCTTCTGTCTGGAAAGCTCTCTCTTTACGTATCTGTACAGTTCACCCTCTCATCTCCTTCAAGTTTTTCTCAATTCTCAATATGACAAACTCCTTCCCACACTAAGTTCATAGAAGTGATAGAGGAGATAACTTTTAAATTAATAAAAAATATAGAGTTATTCTCAATACTAGAGGGAAACTCTCAGTACAATGGAAACAGTGCGCACTTTTTGAAAGGTGGACAGCAATGGATTGGATGGGAGCGGGATGGGAGCAATGGCAGGTGGAGAGCACTGCTCTGGAAGGCGCGGCGGGCAGAAACTGGAAGAACATCTAGGGGCAGTGGAAGCTTGGACCAAAGGAAGATTTATAATACCCAAACCTTTAAATCTCTGCCTCGGTCTTCCCAGAGAGCATATAGGGCCCATGTCACTGATACACAGCCTCCAACATGATAGATGTGAAGGAGAATAAGGAATGGGAAATGTAGGTGGCTGCATTCAGTGAGGAGGTCCCTGGGACCCTTAAACAGAATGGCTTAGAAGCATGGTTAAAGCAAAAGTTACATTTCAGGATCAGGGGAAGTGGATTTAAGGTTTCAACTCTAAACTACTTGTGCAAGAGGCTTGGAGATCTGGGAAAAGGGAGCCGGTGTCCAGGAGAACAGAGGCAGACCTTGGTGAACGCCAGTGTGCACTGCCCTCTGATGCATGTCTGTCCCTGTAAGAAAAATGTTTGCCAAGCAGGAGGACCTTCTTGGGGAGAAGGGACAGAGCACTTTAGAGAGGAGAGAGCCCTTTGTTCTTTGGGGGCAAAGGAGAAAGGGGGAGGGGAGAGGGGAGGAGAGTGCCACAGAGAGCTGTCTTCAGAAGGGCACCCGCCCGCAACCCCTCTCTGGCACTGCTCCCTGGGGGTAGGGAAGGGGTGTCCTCCTGGGCACTCATTCCAGTAGTTTGGTGGGAGCACAGCAACGAGGAGGGAGGGAGGAAATTTATTTTTGTTTTTAAATAAAGCGAAAACCCATTAGTTACTTTTATTTTAATATAACTTTAATATTTTCTGAAAATATGTGACATAAGGCACACTTAAAACTAATCAAATGACACCATTTTAATAGCTATAAATGCTAACATATTACAGGAAGGCAAATGGAGGGGGAAATTAGGTCTTACCAACAACATCAACGTGTAAACACATATAGACAAATGATTTTAAAATACTTTGACTGTTAAAAAAATCAGAAACTGCCATGAAAGTGAAACTCACTTATAATACCATTTAACATAACTTCCTCACCCACAGCATTTCTGTTAATAAAGGCCTGGCCTCCTGCCCTCGGCTGAGTGGTTTTCACAGACACCCTTTTGGAAAGTGTCATAAAGTGACTTCGCTGCCCAATAATTACATAGGACAAGATGGGACAGATGATTTGTGGGTTGATCTTAATGTAGAACACCTAATAAAATCATCTTTTTTTCAACTCCTGACCTTGTAGAATCCCCGTCTCCTTTTCCCCTGCTTATTTTCAGAGTCTGAAGAGATCAGGTCCTTGCTTCCTATCTGGGCATTCATTCATTCCCTCATCTATAAACCATTACTGAGTGCCAGACTCCATGCTGGGCTCTGCAGATAAATCAGTAATACACAGATCGTATCTTCAAGAAGCTTGCTGTCTGGAGGAGGAGGAAGAAAATTTGAACAATTCCTGTCCTGGAGGAAGGGTTAAATATCATAACTGCAGCTCTTAGGCAGAGGTCCAGGTACCTAAACTAAATACGGATTCAAGTGGGAGGAGGGAAGGTCACTGCAAGCAGATGGAGTGCGTTGCACAAGGGCTTAGAGACCAGGACGATATGGCTTGTGTCGAGAACATCTCTGAATCTCTGTGTGTGACAGGAAGATTCTTGGAGTTTTGCTGGAGAAGGAAGCAGAGGCCTTCCCTGGTGTGGACACTCTATTCCTCAGGGAAGCCCAGAAAGCCTGTGGTTGGGCTCCATGTACAGAAGTCCCCCTTATCCACGGGTTCACTTTCCGTGGTTTCAGTTACCCTTGGTGAACTGCAGCTTGAAAATATTAACTGGAAAATACCAGAAATAAAAGATTCGTAAGTTTTAAATTGCATGCTATTCTGAGTGGTGTGATGAAATCATGTGTGAATCATCCCTTTGTCCAGCATATCCATGCTGTACACACTGCTTGCCCATTGGTCATTTGGTAGCCATCTGGGTTATCAGACTGACTGTCGCTGTGTGGCCGTACTAGTGTTCAAGGGACCCTTATTTTACTTAGTCATGACTCCAAAGCGCAACAGTGCTCTGCCTCATTTATAAATTAAACTTGATCACAGGTATGTCTATATAGGAAAAAACATAGCATATATATAAGGGTTTGGTACTATCTGTGGTTTCAGTCATGCACTGGGGGTCTTAGAATATATCTGTTGTGGATAAAAGGGGATTACTGACTGGCTTCTCCTTCATTGCTCCCATAAGGAAGGTACATTTCTCTGCAGCTCAGAAATCCTATACACTAAGGGTGCATGCTGAGAAAACTAAGACGTGAACAATATATTCTGATAAGGCAAGCTGTTCATCCCCTTCTCCACATGGGGGGAACTCTGACACCTGCCAGGCACGGACAGATGCTGCTGTTACTGCTTCTAGAATACACACAATGGCCACTTATCTTGGGCTCCCACCAGCAAGAGGCCTTCTTCAGTGGGAAGGAAACACAAAGCAGACTCCTGGGACAGATTAGGAAGCTCAGTTCCCCACTGTCCCTGTTTGGGGTGGTTTGTGGGGCCCTCCAAGCCTTGCCTGGACAATATATCTGCTCACCAATTTCTTGAGTTCCCCACTGGTTAAGGTTTTGAAGACATCTGTTAAAAAGCACAAATGTTATGGGGATGAGATGATTCATTAGGCTGCTGTCACAAGGTTACCCTTAACGTGAATTCATTGATACCAGGCAGGATCTGAGGCATAGGATACAAGGAAGGCAAGTTCTAGAGATAGTAATTCAAAAAAGTATGGAGCATAGGTGGGACAGATGAGGGGTAGTAACAAGAGGCTACTTGTGCCCTGTGGGGGAAGGGCTCTGTACAGGAGCAGAAGACTATCAAATTTTCCCACTTTACAACTTTGCACAGGGCAACTTTCTAGACTGAAAAACTGAGAACAATACATTTTGTCATCCTTTGGCCAGTAATACAACATGTGGACTCTATCTCAAGGAATATAGGAATGACTCAGAGGCGACAAAATCTTGGTGTTAGATGGCCATGGGCAGTGAACATCAGGGAAGCGTAAATGTAGTTTAACCGTGAGGATGAGATGGACACCTGACACCCTGGCTACTTTCTTCCGTGTGGTTTAGAAGACGTTACCCGACACCATACTTCATTCATTTTCCTTGGCTCCTCCCCCGCTGTATTAGTTTCCTACTGCTGCGTAACAAAATACTAAAAATTTAGTGGCTTAAAATAACACACATTTAATATTGCACAGCTTTTGTGCATCAGGAGTTTTTCTTTTTTTTTTTTTGAGACAGAGTCTCACTGTGTTGCCCGGGCTAGAGTGCCGTGGCGTCAGCCTAGCTCACAGCAAACTCAAACTCCTGGGCTCAAGCGATCCTCCTGCCTCAGCCTCCCAAGTAGCTGGGACTACAGGCATGTGCCACCATGCCCGGCTCATTTTTTCTATATATATTTAGTTGGCCAATTAATTTCTTTCTATTTTTGGTAGAGACGGGGTCTCACTCTTGCTCAGGCTGGTCTCAAACTCCTGAGCTCAAATGATCCACCCGCCTTGGCCTCCCAGAGTGCTAGGATTACAGGCGTGAGCCACTGCGCCTGGCCATGCATCAGGAGTTTTGACATGGCTTAGGTGAGTCCTCTGCTCAGGTTCCCACAGGCTGCGGTCAGACATGTACTCGACTGAGCCGTGTTCCCATCTGGAGTTCAACTGGGAAAGAGTCCACTTCCAAACTCATTCATGTTGTGGGCAGAACTCATTTCCTTGTGGCCGTATGATGCAGTGACCCAGCATTTTGCGGGCTGTAGGCGAGAGGCTGACCTCAGGTCCTAGAGTTCCCCCACAGTTCTTAGAGATCACCCGTAGTTCCTTCCCATGTGGACTTCCTCCATACGGCTGCTCACTCCATCGAGCTAGCAAGGAGAATGTCCTGCCACAGTCTGCTAAAATGAAGTCTTATATGACATAAAGTAATCCTTAGTGGCAGCCACCACCTTTCCCAGAGTGGATTGCCCAAAAGCAAGTCATCGGTGAGAGTGTGCCCCATCCACGCTCAAGGGGAGAGGATTATGCGTGGTGCGAACACCAGGGGGCAGGAATGAAGTGGGCCACCCTAAGGTCTGTCCAGTGCCCACCCCCCCCAACTTAAGGATGGTCCCTGGAGTGGCTGCCCCCAACATTCTCCCCTAAAGTACATTCTTATCCTCCACCTCTAGGGAAAATCCTTGGGATCAAAAAGACATTGTTATCACCAAGTCTGTGATTTTGCCTGATACCTGAGCTTGACTTAATCATCTTATAATATGAAGGCATTTAGATCTTCCGAGGCTCCCGGCACCTTGGTGGCTTTCTCTGCAGTACCTAGCCGTGATACTTGGAGCTGGAATCTGCATCTCATTTGGAATCCAGGCTCGCCGCTGTGCTTTCTGTTCCTTCTATCCCACGGCATCTATATTTATAGCCGCTCCTGTCTCAGAAAAACAATTTCACCACAATTTTTGGCTTCTTGTTTTCCTTCCTTGATTGAGTGCATGACAAACTTCCACGTCCTCGGAGGCTGTTTTTACCTGCGGTCTTTGAATTATTGTATCCCTGGCCAGCTTCGCCGACCCTGTGCCCTTGTGCTCTTCGTTTCTCCGCTACTACATTTTTTTCTCAGGAGTCCTTGTTTTGTCTTCCTGCGGCTCATCTGCCTCTAGGGAAATTATCAGCCGTGAGTTAGCACAGTCTGCACCGAGCCCTAACTCCGAGGAACGCCTTTCACATAGTCAATTGAAGAGGTACCAGGCTTAGGAAAACACCACCACCAGCAACTTAAGCCCCACACAGCTGCTGATGCCGCCTAATGAATCCAGGGCTTGCTGGATGGTTCAGCACGTCTGCATTTCTCACATACTGAGCAGGGCTCTCATCTTTCTTACCTCTGCTTTTTTTCTCTCTCATGCATTCACTTAACTCTCTTTTTTCCACTTCCCCCATAGTCTTTAGTTTTTACCAAATGTTTTAGATTCTATAGACGGGACATTTTCTAGTCTCTACCATGAAGCAAGGACTCTGATCCATTTTACCTGGTGGCACCCCTCACACGAGACCAACCCTTTATGCTGCGAAGGGACCAATTAGAAAACTATTTTTCTTTCTTCTTTTAACGAATTCGTCATGGCTGAAAGTAATTCAACCAGCTTCCAGAAGTTTCTTTCTTCCAGCATGTTCAGCAGCAGGAAGAGTCAAATGTTCCTCAGTGCTTACGGCTAACTCCCTATATACACAAACAGGTTTGATGAAATTAAGTTGTGTTTTCTTTAAAGAAAAAAACATTTCAATTAAGATCAGAAAAATCACAAATGTTTTCAGCTTGAAGTTTCCACTTCTCAACCAACTGTTTCTATATCCTATTGGCCCAGCCTAAGCCACTGACTACTTGAAAGAGGTGTTGCGAGCAGGCTTGTTTATTTTCCAGGCTACTAGGAGACCTTTTCAGGATATGATTTTATGACTCTACATCAAATTCATCAGGAATCATGAGTGTGCTGCAAGACATATTGGCAAGAATAAAAATTGTTTAGCTGTTATGATGTAAGGGACATTGCTTGCTGGGTTTGTTCTCCATGAGGAGTTAACATACAGCCTGCAAGTAGTACTTTTATAGACATGTACACACACAGATAATATATTTTGCATACAATAACTACATATAATATTTCATATGACATATAAATTATATTATATATTTACTATGGTATATATTGATATACATATTTACAATATAGGTTATTTTATTTATTTTATATGTGTGTATATATTTTATACATGTATATCTATATTTATCTAATGTAATGCTTGCATACTGACAATAACAATCCACAATCCCATCCTATGGCCTCTGACCTCCACCTGTCCTGCTCCTCACAGATAACTAATTTTTAACTATTTCTGTTTTTAGCTCCTCTAATATTAATAGTTTTCCTAAATAATATGCTTATATTCTTATTTCTATTTATTTTTGTAGACTTTAGACATTTAGCTAATAGCTTCATGCTATGATCTATGTGGGTTTAGCTACTGTTTTTCCACATCCTTCTCTCTGAAAATTTTTTTAAGATATTCTCTTAATCTTTGGTATTCTGAAATTTTACGATACTATGTTGAGGGGTGTCTGTCTTTGTTTATTATGCTGGGCATTTTGTAGGCTGTTTATATTTAAAGATACTCTCCCATCATCTCTAGAAAAATGCTTGTTTTTAATTTGTTTTTGATCATTTTCCACTCTCTGTTATCTCTGTTCTCTTTTTCTAGAATTACTGTTAATGAAATGTCAGTAGAATTGATCTTTAATGGCTCTTAACTTTTTGCTTACATATTCTTTCTCACTGCTCTTTGTTCTATTTTTTTTTTTTTTTTTTTAGACAAAGTCTAATTATTTTTACCAGGCTAGAGTGCCATGGCGTCAGCCTAGCTCACAGCAACCTCAAACTCCTGGGCTCAAGCGATCCTTCTGCCTCAGCCTCCCAAGTAGCTGGGACTACAGGCATGCGCCACCATGCCCGGCTCATTTTTTCTATATATATTTAGTTGGCCAATTAATTTCTTTCTAT